>BQNB010090178.1:0-24914 GCA_026074375.1 Tanacetum coccineum | reverse complement strand
GTGTTTAATTAAGTGCATATAATAACTAATTGTATCGTTAAAACGCAGTTATGGTAATTGATAAGAGTTGGACCTGTTTAGTGCGTCATGAAAAAGCATTTTTTACATGTCTTAAGAAATTCATCAAGCATTGCAAGCCTTTAGTGAATAGTTTCGGAAATGTAAAATGTCCATGCAAGTCTTGTCGTAATGTATCTCGGGGAATAATAGGTGGGACCCAAGTTATAAAATATGGACTAACCACGGTGAACCGAATCTTCCTCCGCCAGTAATACATAACACAACACAACCTCAGATGAGTGACATAATATCGTGCCTTAATGATCTTAGCTACATTCCTTCGAATAATGAACAAATAAGCAAACTCAATGAGATATTAGTGAGACAAGTAACGAACCGACTCAAGCTATACATAACGCGTTTGAAGAGTTATATGCGAGTGCCAACGAGGAGCTGTACTTGGGTTGTGACTATGTGACTCGATTAGACTTTATGGCAAAGTTTACCCATTTTAAGGTTAAAGATAAATTGACTGATTCTATATTCAATGAAATGCTAGAGTTTTTCCAATTTGTATTTCCCCCAGTAAAGGATACAAGCTCCTACCGTCATACTATGAAATAAAGAAGACATTTAAAACGATCGGGTTAGGGTACGAGTCGATACATGCTTGTGTAAACGATTGCTTCTTATTTCGAGGCGAAGATAACAAAGATAAGCAGTTCTGTCCTATGTGTAACACGAGTAGATGGAAAGACCATCACACAATAGGGAAGAAAGTTCCTAAGAAGGTGTTGCGTTACTTTCCGATCATTCCTAGACTATAACATTTGTACAAGTCTAGTCACACTGTAAAGGAAATGACTTAGCATGCTACTAGAAAGTGTACGGAGCCTGGTAAGATGCAACACCCGATTGATGGTAGAGCATGGAAGAAGTTTGACACCTGGTATCCGCAATTTGCAACAGAACCAAGAAATGTTCGATTAGGGTTGGCTGCTGATGGTTTCAACCGTTCGGTAACCTTAGTCAGTCTTACAACATGTGGCCGATCATATTTACAACATACAATCTGCCTCCATGGTTATGTATGAAAGAGAGTTATTTAATGCTGACGTTGTTAATTCCTGGTCCTAAATCTCCGCGTGTGAAGGGGAAACATCCGAGTTATGGGGGTGTGAAGATAAAACACAATGTTCTTGTCGAGCTGAACTGGACTAAATGATCTATTTTTTAAGCGTTTGAGTATTGGTCTTTTCTTACACTTAAACACAATCTAGATATCATGCATATCGAAAAAAATATGTTGGAGAGTATCTTGAACACTTTGTTAATGAATGACAAATCTAAAGACACCACTAAGGCAAGACAAGACTTGAAAAATATGCGCATTCAAAGTGAGTTGTGGCTCGGACAAAACAAAAACGGGAAGTGCTCGAAGCCTTAGGCTAAGTATTCCTTCACACCAGAGAACAGAAAAAAGTGATGTCAGTTCATCAAAGGAGTTAAACTATCAGATGGGTTCGGATCCAACTTCAAGCACAAAGTGACCGATAATGATACCAATATAACGGGCCTGAAGTCTCATGACTGTCATATAATGATGCAACGTTACTTCCTTACGGACTTCAGCAATACTTTCCCCCTGCCGTTGTAACACCAATAATCGAGCTATGTTCATTCTTTAAGCAAATCTGCTCTCAAACTTTGATGGAGGCTGACATATTGAAAGCTCAGAGCAAGGTGGTCGATATTCTGTGCAATCTCGAGCTCATATATCCTCCTGCTTTCTTTGACATTATGATTCACTTGGTTATCCATTTACCTCTAGAGGCTCTTGAAGGCGGGCCTATTCGCCCCCGGTGGATGTATCCATTTGAAAGATTCATAAAGAAACTAAAAAGTTATGTATAAAATAATGCAAAGCCGGAAGGTTTGATTGCGAAGGGTTATGTTGCAGAAGAAGCATTGACTTTTAGTTCACATTATTTTTGGGATGTTACCATGAAATTTAATCGTCCAGAACGTAACGTGGATTTCCCTCCCCCAACATGTCAGTTTCAGGTGTTCCGATCAATATGTAAATCGATTGGTAAACAGTCGGTTATTCGGTTAGATCACCAAGAATTAAAGAAAGTGATATGGTATGTACTTCACAACAGTCTTGAAATCGACACGTACCGCGCCAAGTTCAAGAGGTACGCATTTTTATTTTGAAACTTCTTTTTCCTAAGTTATCTTTTCGATGACTTATTCTAATACCATGAACATTTTTGAGTGAATTTCCTAATAAAACATGAAAGAAGAATTCCCCGGCTATTTTGGGTGGCAGGTAAACTTAGACTTATTGTGTGTATTTCACTATAAAAATAACGATAGCATATTTTGTGTTCTCTATCTAATACCCTTTTTTCATAGATCCATCAACATTACATAAACAAAGACCCAGGTGTTAGTGATAGCGGCGAGTTATTCGCTTTGGATTATGGACCAACACCGTCTCCAATCTCAGTCAACTCTTGCGTAGTGAACAGTGTGAGGTTTATCATACGCAGCCGCGATGAACGTCGCATAACTCAAACAGCGGCATTCGCTCGCCTGGTAAGAAGGACGGAGAATTGTATTATGGCCAGCTTGAAAAAATTCTCGATTTTTCGTATATGTCGTTCAAAGTTGTGTTGTTCTGAGTTAAGTGGTTCGACACTAGCAATGAAGGACGTAAAATCAAACGTTTTGTCATTAGAAACAACATAACACAAATCTTGGCACATGGTGAGTCATTTAAAAATGATCAATACATTCTCGCAACACAAGTCAAACAATGCTTCTACCTTGAAGATATCGTCCAAGATGTGAATCATAAAAAGTTTTCGAACGGGGGTGTCATCGTGGTAGAGGATGATCATGATGTTATACATTTTGACAACTCATCTGATCTCATACTTTCTACTAGTTTGGATGATTTGGATTTTGCGATTACTTAATTTTGTAGGCAATGGCACCCGAAAACCCAACAAGGGAGGCAGGAAAGCCGGCAGACTCGATACCCGCAGGCAAACCAAGAACGTCGGGTTATGAAAGATTACAGATCAATAGGGCCTGCAGAAGATTCGGTTTGAGTTGAACGATAAAGGCATGCTCATGCCTCTCGGTGACCACGCGTCTCATTGGAGTAACCTCTTTGGGGAGATCGTCAGGGAGCACCCGATGCACTACCCTTCCTGGCACAAGATCGAGGCGGAGCGGAAGGCGGGGGTCCTTTGAAAAATTAGTGTAAGTTAATTCATTATCCTTTTATGTTATTTATTATCTTGTTCATTTATTTAATTGTGTGTATTTATCTAAATTTGTTTATTTATTTATATGATATAAATAAATAAACGAATTTAGATAAATATATAAATTATATCTCTAATATAAGTTTGTATTTGTTATATATGATTGCAGACCCAGTTTGACTTGACACCCCACATGCAATCCGATCTTTGGCCAAAATCAAGATATTTTTAAGGTGTCGAGGAACATTATCAGGCACGACAACAGTCAGGGTTGAAGGCAGAAGCATTGGGTCCTAAACCCGGCGATAGACATTACGACGTGGGAAGCATCAGATCCGACGTCCGCGAACTCTTCCCAGGCAGGGATTTGGGATGCGCAGGCTTCGCTTTTTGGCTTGATCCTAAGAACGCTGCCCGGTGTGCTCAAAATGCTCAAAACCGGGCAAAGAGCACGGTCATATGCCGGCAGAGATCCCGGTCACTCGCTGTCCTCCGAGATATGCAGGTAATAAACATTATAATTATTTTAATATATATAGCTCATTATACGCGTTGGTGTGTTGTGATTTGTCATTGTGTCTTCTTCCTTCTTTCTTCCTTACTTAATTGATTCCCAAAATCGTTCTTGCTCTTGATACCAAATGTTTGATTGAAAACTTGCTTTTGATTAACAAAAACACAAGTAATATATGAATATACTTTCTATTGATCGATACTTGCAATTCTTTCTTGATATTAATCTTACAGACACTTGACCATATATATACATACCGAAAAGGCATAAGTGAAAGGTTGTGATGGTTCAATCCGAACCAACAGTTGTGTCCTTTCACAATAACTGCCAATAACTAACTATAACTAACTTAACTAAAACATAATACATACTAAGTACCCTAACTTTGCGTTTATAACATTATTGGTCTAACAGTAGGGTTTTGGCTGGACAGGGCAGGGACGTCCTCGAGCCTCGATGCACGCACATCGCCAATGTTGATGAACTTAAAAAAACAAACAAGCAGCTAAAGAAAGAGATCGACATGATCATGAAGGTAGTGAGGAGTGATGACAGGATGTCACAACTTCTTACGTAGCTTCGGTCACAGAACGAGGTGGGTGGTGGCAGCAGGAGTGGCGGGGGCGGGGATGATGAGTCGGGAGAGGATGAGGACGCCGACGAGGATGAGGATGCCGATGGGGATGAGGATAGTTAGGACATGTTATATATGGGTAAGTATATGCTACTTTGTTTCTTGAAGTATATATTAGCAACCCGTATGTAAACATTTGTTGAACCGTGCCTTTAGAACATGTTATCTAACTGTTTGTTGACTTGTATCTTGCGGATATTGTAAGTTTTGTGGCTAGGAAGCCCGTTTGTTAGACTATAACATGTTTATTCAGATTTTGGACGTATTTAGTTTAGTTATATCAAATGCGTTGATACGTGATATTATTTTGTGTTTTGGTACAAGTTGTAATGTATTTGGGTAGTTTATATATTGCTAGATACAGGTTTGTTTATTGGTAGGTTTTTTCCGAAAAAACGAAATGAGCTGCAATGCAGGCTGAAAAAAAACCTGCAGTCTTTTCCCCGACGACATGTCGTCGGGGATAGTGTGAAATACTAGCCGACAAAACAATGAAACGGTTGACTAGTCAAAGTCTAACGAGATATTCCCCGACGACATGTCGCCGAGGATAATGTTGTATTATTTAACTAAATTAAATAATTAATTAAATAATTAATTAATTACTAAATTTAGCTAATTAATGAGTACACAATCCCCGACGACATGTCGTCGGGGAATAGCTTTGACGACCTAAAGGTTTTGTTGACCGAAAATTATGTGGGCCCTTCGTTGTCGTCGGGGTATAGTGCAGGGGAATGAATCCCCTTGGAGCCTTCCCCGGACATGTATCCGGGGTAGGCTATCCCAGCGACATGTCGCCAGCCAGGGAATTAAGCCTCATGTCGCCGGGGATAGAGGCGAATGTTGTAGTGAGTGTGGCAACGGGTGGGCGTGAGTTGCTAAGGTGTGTATATATATATATATATATATATATATATATAATATAATTATATATATATTTAATATATATATATATATATATATATATATATATATATTGTTTGCAAGTGTGTTCGTGTGAGACTGTAGGTATTAGTGAGAGTTCATATAAGTTTTGATTTATACATGTAAGGTGAAGTATGTTTATTTATAAGTTTCATATTTTAGCAATGCCAAAACCATATTATGATGTTCAAGACAATGACTTTGTTTATGTTATAGACTAGCTATGCGGTTGATGCTGATACATGATGTAAAATGTACTAAAGCCCATTGTGAGTAATTGATCATGTATGTCTTCCACGTTATGGAAAGGCAAACGATTATGGGCCTGTTCGGGTTACCGGTTATCAACATTGCAGACGATGAGATAAGTGGGGAGGGGATTGGCCGGTTGGGACGCCGGGATGGAGTAGGATTGGCACACAACTAATATTAACAGGTTGATTGTTCAACTTGTAGGGATATAATAACCGGTTTTGTAGCTAACAATATTTGTATTGTGTAGGTGTAAAAAGAAGATTAACATTGCGGACCATTAGATTAGTAGGGAGGGGAATGGCCGGTTGGGACGCCGGGACGGAGTGGGAAGCTAGTCGGCCTACAACCAAAAATACTTCTTACAAGTGGTTTCCGTTATGTGAGTGTCAAGGTTTAGCTAACTTTTGTATAGAATTGTAAGCTTGTAAAATAATATAAAAACCAATAGTCAATATCCCGACTCGCAAGCTTATTAAACTAAAATTAGAAGCTTGCAAGCGAAGATAATTTATTGTTTGCTTTTAAAAGAATTTAACATGCCAAGTTGCATCCTTCCCTCCTTATTTATAAACTACCTCCCATAAGCTACTTTCCTTCACAATGTGATGTGGGATTGTCAAAAGTCAAAACCCAATTAATGTATGTTAAGATGCTCAATCCGCACCCATGAAGTTTAAGTTAGACATATAAGCGTGTCTAACGCATATTATCGAAGGCCCGTTGGTTTTGGGTTTATCGCCTGATAGAGTTACTTGAAGCATTTTTTTTCAAAACAGGAGTGATCATGTATAAGGATTGGATGGTGATCATGTATAATCAATCCGCACCCACGAGTTGATTATCGATTCGTTAAAGACTTGGAGTTATGAGTTATGTTGGTCGTGGAGAGGTCTCGAAGGTGCGGCTTCGTGGGTTTACATATCAAGGTTTGTGTGACAACAGAACAGTCGTGGAGTACATGTGAGAATAGTTTTGTGGTGTGGGACCCACCTGAGTTTTCTAGGGTTTTGTTGCCCATGTTTTTTAAGCATAATAATTATAATTATGTAAGCATCTATTTCCTCATTTTACACTTTATAATTACATCTACATTTTTTTAGGTAAAGGGTTTCTCTGATAAATATATTACACCAAAAAAGCGTTGAAGTACAAAAGGTGTAGGTGAAGTCCTACAACCCAGCCCGCGTTACATGAGGAAAACAACTTAAGATTGACAGGCCAATCTCAAGAAAAGCTAGTACCACATAAGAAAGACACACCTATCTTATGAATATAAAAGAACACATTTATTTCCTAACTCGACCTTTCAACCGGATGTCAAATTTATTTCCTAACTCGGCATTTGCCCTATTATAAAGTAATTAGGGGGTGTTTGTTTCGTCTTATATGTGGACTGGTGAGCTTATTTGATTTCGGCTTATATTTCATAAGCCCTAATTTTCCGGCTTATTTTAAGACTTGTGGGCTTATATTTGGTGGTGGTTATGACAAGTTTCTAGTGTTTGGGTTTACTTAAGCTGGTTATAATTATTTGATTAATTGGTGTCACTTAATGAGCTTATGAGAAGCTGCAACAGAGTTGATTAGGATTATCTTATTATTCAAGGTCATTATGTCATATAAGGGGTGTTTGAGATTTCATGTTTAACTACGTGTTGCGTTTTAAGAGTGATTGTGATTGCTTATCCAAACTACTTATTTGATAAGTAGTTATATTGAGCAATCGAAAATATCTATAAGTCCTTTTATAATTAGAATCTACCAATAGCAGAATTGCATCTAAACAAGATCTCCTAAAATATGTTTTGTGCAATGGCAAACACCACCTAACTCTGCAATACTCCGATATATTTAGTAATCTTGGCTTCTTAAGGTTATATTGCATGCAATGTTTTAAGGCTCATGCAAACACTCCTTTGTAAGTATGCACACATAGTCACGATATGCACGTATGATTTCAAGTTAAGTGCTACATAAATGTACTTTGTTATTTATATGTTGTCGATATCTGCTAAGAACGGTATATGAACTGAGGTATTCTGTAAATAATAATTGGTGACCTGCTTATTATTTGTTCATTAAGGACCAATATTAAGGTGATTTAGAGTATTAGAGAAACCACATTAATTATTATAATCCTGATTTGAAATGAGACACGATGAAATCAAGTACCTTGTAGTAGTGTTTTTTGCGAAAACTTATATGCGCTAAATAAACTGATCTTACCCATATGTGTCTAGTACGAATTGTGATCTGGTGCGAGTCTTTTATATTTAAAGCTTCGCTCACAATTTGTTTTAGCTGTTACTGTCGTCTTTATTAAGCTAGTATACAGTTTTCTCGACGGATTAGTGACCACTTTATGAGTTAGAAGCGTCTGATATAATGTATGATAATAAAGTAAATCGGTTAACTGGTTCGGTTTGACAGGGTTTCAGAAAATTTGATCCTGAAAAATAGGAATTCGCTAACGAAGAATTTCTAAAAGATAAAAAATACCTTTTGAACATTCATCGTAGAAAATCAGTTCACAGTCACAATACTCCTTAAACTTCAACAGTTGATCCCAAAAGAGCAGCTTTTGAGGAAGAAATCGGCAAACTTAAACATGAAAAAACTTCACTTGAGAAAAACCTCATAAGATACAAACAGCAACAACCGGCTTCAAAACTTCAACTTGAAGACCTTACTCAACGTGTAAACAGTATGGAACAAAGATAAGATGCCTTACTGATATTTCTATGGATTTTTCAGCAGATAACAAGAAAAGAAGATTGCCCAAATCTCAGGTTTTTCCAGACGATGGTGTAGTAGACAACCACAGCCCTCAAAGCCTATCTAGACGCCATTTTGGCAATGTTTCTCATCATGAATTTCCGGGCAAGCTTAGACTCGAGTTATCACCGGCTGTTTCAGACATTAACTTTGTTTCAAACAGCACTCAAAGCTCCAATGAAGATGGTGAAAGTTCACAATTCAGATTATCTGAAGGCTAAACCAGAACTATAGAGGCGACACCCGGCAAGCTGCTAGAGCTTTCAGATACATGCACACCATTCGGTTTTAACATGGGATCTTCATTAACACACAAAACAGGCCCAACGTTAGATACTAATTGTTGTACAATTATGACAACAAACTCAAAGTTTGATCGTGAAACGCTAGATCGCGAGTTGTATCGAGCACAAGTAGCAAACATGAGAGACTACAAAGGACCGACAAATATATGCACACGTTATACCCTTAAACACCCCTTTATTAAAACCCTAATAAAGCTTACACTTTGAGGAAGAAGAATGAATAACTAGCATCCCCCTTCATCCTTATTTATAGAGATGAGGGGTAGAAAACTTTCCTAAATAAAATAGGAAACATCCTTGCCTTACAAGGCAAGCTTAACTAATCTTAGTTATAGTCTATTCCTAATCTAAATTACAATGTACACTTAACCCCCTAACCTATGTTTAAATTTAATCCTAATATATAAAAATTTCCACCTTAGGAGTAACACTTAAACATAATCTCAGCATCTTTTTCTTGTGCTGGAACCTCGAACTGGGGATCACCTTGTCGACCAGGCATTGTACTTAAGTAATTTCCCTATATTAGCTTTCATAGACTCCTTTACTTTCTTCTTTTCAGCAACATTACCCTCTGCACCCTCTTGAACAGGTACTCTGGTTACCATAATGTTTGCCTCCACCTTTATACCAAGGTGTACCTTTTCCTGCTCAGTCCGTGTTTGTCCTTTCTCCAAGTTGTTTGTCCTCCAACCTTCTTTGAGCCACTGCAGCATCATCGTTACTAACTTGAAAAACCCCAGCTTCACGATCTCCTTGAGCTCCCTACAGTTCCACCTCAAGCCAAACACGTTTTTCGACCTGTACTCCATGGACTCCTGTTTTAACACCAGGACCAAGTTGTTTGGACTCAACTTGTTTATGACCAAGTTGTTTGAACCCAACTTGTTTATGACCAAGTTGTTTGAACCTAACTTGTTTAGAACCAAGTTGTTTGAACCCAACTTGTTTTGAACCTTCATGCTTTTGTACACCAAAAGTTATCACTTTTGCTTCCAAGTATACATATAGTTCTTTTTCCTGATCCCAGTCATTATAACCTGACAACCTTTGATCACCTTGATTCTACCCATCTGCATCTTCACAGTATAACCCTATTTTTCAAGAGTATCCAATGAAATCAAACTTCTTCTTAACCCTAGAACATACCTGACATCTTCCACTATAAAGCTTGATCCATTATGCAACTCTATCTTCACTTTCCCTGTCCCTTTGATAGTGCATGCCATGTTATCACCTAACCTAACCGAACCGAACCACCATCTTCGTTTTCGTCTGTTATTTTTCCGTTTCAACCAATTTCGACCGTTTCCAACTGATTTCGACCGTTTTCGGCCGATTTCATCCGATTTAGACCGATTTCGTTTGTTTTCGACCGATTTTGACCCTTTTTGACCGATTTCGATCGATTTCGACACTTTTTGACCGATTTCGACCGTTTTCAACTGATTTCGTCTGTTTATAAACGTTATGAAACGTTTTTGTACATTTTCGTCCATTTTTGTACGATTTGTTCGTTTACATGCATTCTTCTCCGTTTTCCTCTGTTTTTCTTTGTTTTCCTACGTTGCGTTCGTTTTCGTACACTTCGTACGCTTTTATACGTCTTTGTACGCTTTTATACATTTTCGTACACTTCGTTGCGGTCGAAATCGGTCGAAATCAAACAAAATCAGTGAAAATCGGTATCAAAATCGATCAAAATCGGTCGAAATCAGTGAAAATCGGTCGAAATCAGTATCGAAAATGGTCGAAAACATTCAAAAACTGTCAAAATCGGTGAAAATCGGTCGAAAATCATCGAAAACGATCGAAATCTTTCGAAATCGGTCAAAAACAATCGAAAACGGTCAAAAACGATCGAAAACAGTCGAAATCGGTAAAAAACAGTCGAAATCGGTCAAAAACGGTTGAAATCGGTCAAAATCGGTCGAAAACGGTCGAAATCTGTCAAAATCGGTCGAAAACGATCGAAAACGGTCGAAATCGGTCAAAAACGGTCGAAATCGGTCAAAAACGGTCGAAATCGGTCAAAAACGGACGAAAACGGTTAAAATCGCTCGAAAACGGCAAAATCGGTCGAAAACAGACGAAATCGGTCAAAAACGATCGAAAACGGTCGAAATTGTATAAAAACGTTAAAAACATATGAAAAATGCTATACCCAACAAGACCCATCTATAAAAAAGTACCCGACCATTATACCCATGTTTATTTTGTTTCATCATATTTAATAGTCCATCAAGCCCGCTGACAATAAAAGAGGGAGTCCATTTAGCCCACCATATTTAAAAAAAGAGTCCAATTAACCCAAATGTTGACTCATGGGTGTTATTTGCCACCTCTACCGTAATGTTTGCCCCCACCTTTATCCCAAGGTGTACCTTTTCCTGCTCCTTTACCAAGAAGTCCATGTTTATTTTCTCTTCACGTTGCTTGTCCCCCAACCGTCTTTGAGCCACTGCAGCATCATCGTTACTAACCTGAAAAACCTCAGCTTCACGATCCCATTGAGCTCCCTGCAGTTCCACCTCAAACCAAACACGCTTTTCATCTTGTACTCCATGGACTCCTGTTTCAACACCAGGACCAAGTTGTTTGAACCCAACTTGTTTATGACCAAGTTGTTTGAACCCAACTTGTTTTGGACCTCCATGCTTTTGTACACCAAAAGTCATCACTTTTGCTTCCAAAGTATACACACAGTTCTTTTTCCTGATCCCAGTCATCATAACCCGACAACCTTTGATCACCTTGATTCTACCCATCTGCATCTTCACAGTATAACCCTCTTTTTCAAGAGTACCCAATGAAATCAAACTTCTTCTTAACCCTGGAACATACCTGACATCTTCCAGTATAAAGCTTGATCCATCATGCAACTGTATCTTCACTTTCCCTGTCCCTTTGATAGTGCATGTCCTGTTATCACCTAACTGAACCGAACCACCATCAACAACCTTAAAGTCATACAAGAAATCCCTCATATGTGTCATATGATAAGACCCACCTGAATCCATTACCAATTCAGTCATCTCATCGTTCCCGACTACCATTAGGGCTTCTCCAAAGTAGGTGCTACCCTCGTCATCAGAAGAATCAGAGTCCTAATCACGCTTACCCTTCTTGACGAACCCACTTGACTTTTTCATTGGACAGTCTCTCTTCAGATGACCATCTGAATGACATATGATGCCACTTGAGTTTACCAGTTCCCACCCCTGACTTAAAACCGCAACTTTTCCACCAAAATGAGCTTCACCTGAATGATCTGACCTTCATCTTACATATAACCCGTCACCAGTTTCTTCCTTTGTGTCTTCAGTTCTTTTCTTCAACTCCCTTGAATTCAGAGTCATTAGAACATCCTCCATTGTCAAGGATTCCCTCCCATACAACAATGTCTCCATAAAGTTTTCATAAAGACGAGGGCAACAAAAAAAAAAGACTAAGTAACATAAGTGCCTGATCTTCATCCTCAATCTCGATATCAATGTTCGCCAAATCAAGTATCAACTTATTAAACTTATCTATATGATTACCCAGTTTCATACCTGGACTCATATAGTATGTGTATAGCTTCTTCTTCAGATACAGTCTGTTTGCTAAGGACTTAGTCATATACAGACTAGTCAACTTCGTCCAAATTCCTACAGCAGTTATTTCCTTGGTAACTTCCCGTAAAACACGGTCTCTCAAGCATATAATCAAGGTACTTTATGCCTTCTTCATTAAAGCAACCTTTTCACCTGCTTCCATGTCCACGAGTAATGTCTCTAATGCAGCATCACATCCTTGCTGTACCATTAAAGCTCGCATATTTATTTACCATAACCCGAAGTCATTCTTCCCATCGAATTTTTCGATGTCAAGCCTAGTTATCGAACTAGCCATTCTTCTTTTCTTGCTAAAAACCTTGTCAAGTTGTTTCTTAACCAACTTTACCGACATGCCTCACAAGCCGTGTGCAATATACCCGTTATTGCTATAAACCCTTCTTGTAAATCGAATTAATTAGAATAACCCTAAACCCTCGATTTTGAACAAGCAAACCCGATCGAAAACTTGAAACCCAAGCGAACCATGATCGAAACTTGAACCACAAGAACGCGCAACAACAAATAACTTTTTTTACGAATCTAGATGAAAATCTAAATTAAACCTCCGAATTAGTTTTTAAACCAAAAAACGATTCACTAATCCTATGGCAACCCAGTTGGGCTTATATGTTAGACTTGGTGAGATGTTAGGCCTAGAATCTCCCACACTAATGAAGAAAATGAAGGCCATCTATCGTGTCAGCTGAATCTCACATTGGTATCAAGTGTATCACAAATCAACCCGTGTCAAGATACTGATACAATCCCTCAATCTTTTGAGGATATCGGAAAACCTCCAAGTGAAAATGTGCCCTCAAACCCTAAACCGACTAATAACAGAGTGCTTACAGCACCTACAGTTGTCTCGACTCGTGTTAACTATGTGTTCTGGGAGCAATTTTTGACGGAAAGACTCAAATATAAAGTCAACAACGTCATCCAACGAACAAGATGACCAAAGATCGGGTCATGGGTCATATGGCAACTCTAGTAACTTGCAAAATTTGACCCTTTGTGTTGAGTCTCCAGGTTCTTCTCACTTTTTAGAAACCCCGATATGCTAGTAGTCTGTATGTGTACATTACTTGGAACTATTGTTTACTTTTAGAATATGATGGTGTGACTGAATTTATTCCCTTTTTATTCGGGTAGTCTGCATTTGAATGTAATATGTCGTTGCCTAACTTGCCTTTGCCAATACGACAATATAAAATGTCATTGTATCTTATATTGTTCACTTTCCTAAAGGAAATTCTTTATAAAATGTCAGTTATAGGTTTTGGTAGTTAATTGACCATATGAAAGAATAAACATGGATACCTCATAAAGTCGACGAATATGTGAATTAAGTATATCGGTTTACATGGCTGGTTGTTTCGACATATAATCTTATTTAGCTTTTATTAAACTAGTTAGCTTATAAAGTTGTAAACTTTATGCACTAATAAGATTTATAAAAACTATAAAAGTCAAAAAAAACTTTAAGAATTAAGCTAGCTTATGTAACCCTTAAGCTCCTCGCCTAAGATGTAGAACCGCTCCATTAACATTAAAACACAAAAGGTTAAACTAAGCAACAATAAGCTACGAATAATAAGCTACTTATAACACTTTCAAAAACCTTTTGAACAAAAGCTAAATTAACTTGAATAAAATATAAGCCGAAAACATATGATAACATAATCTAATGAACCGAATCGAAATAAGCCACAATTAGACGAAACATAATAGGTGTATAAGCTTAATACTCCAATCGAATAAGCTATGTAAATCTTATCCAAAATCTGAAATTAAGCCGAGAAATAATAACCCCTAATCAAGAGCTTATTCGACAAAAAGCTTAATTCGAAAACTTATTTTGAAGACTTATTTGAACGAGCGTATGAATTAACAAGTAAACCAATCTGATAAGCTAATAATAGCTTATTAGATTTACCCCTAATCAAATAAATAAGCACAAGAAAATAAGCTTTAAAATAAGCTGTACGAGAAGCTTACTATCTAAATAAGCCGAAAGAAAAAGAGATCCAAACAAGAATAATAAGCCGAATCAATAAGCATTAAAACACCATCATACATCATACCATTAAGCTCAAATCGTTTACAATAATCTCAAATAAGCTGTTACAAAACCTAGAAATTAGCTACCTTAATAAGTCCTAAACAATAAGCTAAATCAAGATTATTACTACTCTTGTGCTATTCGCTGCGATAAGAAAGACATAAAACGAAAGATATAAAACAATAACAAAAAAAAAATGAAGAAAGTGGTATCCTACTCCTAAATATACTAATCTACACTACTGCCACGATTCTACTCTAACCTACTGCTAACCAAAATGAAAAAAACGAAAAAAAGAAAGAAAAGATAAGATAGATCCAGTCCACGTCTGCTCTCTCCCCACTTTATAACTTTTCTACGTCAGTTTTAAGCTATAACAAGCATGATTACCCGCGCGTTGCTACGGGTCGTTAATTTTTTTCGTGTAGTTGCGAGGCATTACTATTTTTAATTTTTTTTATTTTGTGTGGTTTTATTTTTTCGTCCTCATGTTTAATAGTTTGTTTTTTTTCTTATATGGGCTTATTTGTGGGACTCATGTTTAAAGGTTTCTTTTTTTGGCTATACGGGTTTTTTTTTAAATATAATTTTATGGGAACATGACCTTTTTTATTGTATTCTGTGTGGGTTTATTTTTTCGGTCTCATGTTTAATAGTGCGGGTTAATTTTTGCGATAAAAAATTATTTTTATTCTTTTCTAATTTTTATTTGTGCGGGTTTATTTTTTCGGTCTCATGTTTAATAGTTTGTTTTTTTTATATATGGGCTTATGTGTTGGGCCTCATGTCGCGGGTATTTTTTTTATCTTAATAAGTCAATATTTTTGTAATTTTTTTTTTCTATTTTGTGCCGAACTTTTTTTTTACATCGCCAACAAAAAAAAAAGCCAAATTGGTTGGCCCAAATTGGGAGCCCAAAGGGCCGAGCACTGTAGCGTGTGGAACAAAACTACGTCGTTTTATTCTACGCGAGACATTATTATTATTTTTTTTTATTTTGTGCGGTTTTATTTTTTCGGCCTCATGTTTAATAGTTTGTTTTTTTTCTTATATGGGCTTATGTGTGGGGCTTATGTTTTTTTAATATAATTTTATGGGAACATGGGCTTTAAATGAGAATCGCGCGTTACTGCAGGGCGTTTTTTAATTGTATTTTGTGCGGGTTTATTTTTTCGGTCTCATGTTTAATAGTGCGGGTTAATTTTTGCGTTAAAATTTTATTTTTATTCTTTTCTATTTTTTATTTGTGCGGGTTTATTTTTTCGGTCTCATGTTTAATAGTTTGTTTTTTTTATATGGGCTTATGTGTTGGGCCTCATGTCGCGAGTATTTTTTTATCTGAATAAGTCAATATTTTTTTTCTATTTTATGCCAAGCGGTTTTTTTTACATTACCTACAAAAAAAAAAAATTGCCAAATGGGCCGGCCCAAATTGAGAGCCCATTGGGCCGGGTACTGTAGCGACGCTGCCAAAAAGGCAGCGTTTTAACTCCTTTATAGTATATATATATAATTGAAATCATAATTTTTGGGCTTGTGTTTGCATACTGGGCCAAGAGTTCTTTTACAAGTGTTGGGTCAAGATGGTTCATTATATATATATACTATAATGGGAATAAAACGCTGCCGTTTTGGCAGCGTTGCTACCGTGCCGACCCAATGGGCTCCCAATTTGGGCCGGCCCATTTAGCAATTTTTTTTTTTTTTTTTTTTTTGTAGGCAATGTAAAAAAAACCGCTCGGCATAAAATAGGAAAAAAAAATTACAAAAATATTTGCTATTCAGACTACAAAAAAATACTCGAACATAAGGCCCAAACATAAGGGGACCCATATAAAAAAAACATCTATTAGCCATGAGACCGAAAAAATAACCCGCACAATAAAAAATCAAATAGAATAAAATTATATTTTACGCGAAAAAATTAACCCGCACTATTAACATGAGACCGAAAAAAAATAAACACCGCACAAAATACAATTAAAAACGCCTTGCAGTAGTAACGCCCTGCGATTCTTCATTTAAAAGACCATGTACTCATACAATTAATTTTTAAAAAAAAACCGTATACCATACAAACAAAACCCTTTAAACATTAAGTCTCATATAGAAAAAAAAAACTTATAAAAAATATTCCTGATGGCGAAAAAAAATAAAAACCGCACAATATAAAAAAAATAATGCCTCGCGTAGAATAAAACGACGTAGTTTTGTTGCCGGCCCAATGGGCTCCCAATTTGGGCCGGCCCATTTGGCAAATTTTTTTTTTTTTTTTTTTTAGGCAATGTAAAAAAAACCGCTCGGCATAAAATAGAAAAAAAAAACTACAAAAATATTGACTTAATAGATAAAAAAATAACTCGACAACATTAAGGCCCAAACACATAAGCCCCAACAATAAAGCCAATAAAAAAAAAAACTATTAACCATGAGATACCGAAAAAAAAAAATAACAACCCGCAAAATAAAAAATAAAAAGAATAAAATAATATTTTAACGCAAAAAATTAACCCGCACTATTAACATGGAGACCGAAAAAAAATAAATCCGCCAAATTACAAATTAAAAGCCCTGCAGTAAACGGCAGAATTCTTCATTTACAGCCCATGTCCCATAAAATAATATTAAAAAAAAAAACCCGTTATAGCAAAAAAAAATAAAAACCTTTAAACATTCTAAGCCCACACACAATAAGCCCAATATAAGAAAAAAAAAACTAATTTAAAACATCGAGGCCGGGAGAATAAAAAAAAAAAAAAAAATAAAAACGCACAAAAATAAAAAAAATAATGCCTCGCGTAGAATTAAAACGACGTAGTATTGTTCCACTCGCTAAAGTGCTTCGGCCTTTGGGCTCCCATTTGGGCCAACCCATTTGGCTTTTTTTTTTTTAGGCAATGTATTAGCAAATGTAAAAAAATCGCACTCGACACAAAGTAGGAAAAAAAATTACTTAAAATATTGACTTATTAAGATAAAAAAATACGCGAACATGAGGACCCAACACATAAGCCCCATATATAAAAAAACAAACTATTAAACAATGAACCGAAAAATTTTAAACCCGCACAAGAAAATATAGAAGTAATAAAAAATAAAATTTTAACGCAAAAATTAAAACCCCCACTTATTAAAACATGAGCCCGGAAAAATAAACCCACAAGATACAAAAAAATAAGGCCACGTTAATTCCATAAAATTTATATTAAAAAAAACCCGAATAGCCAAAAAAGAAACCTTTAATATTAGCCCCACACATATGTTCCCATTATAAGCGGTTGGGTAAAAAAAACAAAACTATTAAAACTACTGTGGACCAGTGGACGAAAAAAAAAAAAAAATAAAAAAGAACAACTATAGCTCAAAATAAAAAATAAAAATAAAAAATTGCCTCAGCACAAAATAAGAAAATAAATTACAAAAATTATTGATTTATTCAGATCAAAAAAATACACTACGACATGACGCTCATACACATAAGCCATTTAAAAAAAAATGTTAAAACATTAAGACAGGGAAAATAAAGTCGACAACAAACTACAAAAAAGAAAAAAAAAAATTAACGTCTCGCATCAACGCGCGGGCAGTCATGCATAACACATATTTACCCAAATCTCATAAAAATCTATGATAAAATAAACAACGACCACGCAGAACGCCGCGGGCAACTACGTTGATCACTTCTATTACTAGGCCAAACTTTTATAGGCTTTGGGATGCACAAATATTAATAGTAAGTAACAATGCAAATGAACGCCGGGGCGTTGCGTGGGGCTAATTTTTTCCCGAATTTATTTTTTTTAGTTAGGGAGGGTTTTTTTTGGCGATGCGTTATGCGGGGCTAATTTTTTATATTTTATTGTTTTGTATGATTCGGGAAAAAATTTGCGTTGGGCGGGCTAATATTTTCCCGAATTTTTTCTTTTTTTGGTGTCGGTTTGTAAATTTTTTTACATATTTACCCAAATCTCATAAAAATCTATGATAAAATAAACACCGCCCCGCAGCAACGCGCGGGCAACTACGCTTGTTCACTTCTATTATAGGCCAAACTTTTATATGTCTTGGGCTGCAATTATTAATAGTAATAACAAGCAAATGAACCCGCGCGTTGCGGCGGGGCTAATTTTTTCCCGAATAATTTTTTTTACGTTTCGGGGGGTTTTTTTTGGCGATGCGTTATGCGGGGCTAATTTTTAATATTTTCTTTTTTTGTATGATTCGGGGAAAAAAAATTTGCGTTGGGACGGGCTAATATTTTCCCGAATATTTTCTTTTTTTGGGACGGTTTTGTAAATTTTTTTATGGGAATTTTTGTGTAAGAAAATCATAAATAGTTAAAATGCGATGGTCCGTTTTGTATTTTTTTTTACTTTGGGCCAGATTTTGGGCCACATTTTATGCGAATTTTAGGCTAGTTTGTCGACAAATGTGTATATTAGTAATAATTTTTTTTATATGACTTATGTGTTGGGCCTCATGTTTAAAGTGTTGTTTTTTTTTGCTATATGTGTTTTTTTTTAATATAATGAGTTGTACGTTTGTGACAATATCGATTATTTTAAAGTTATTAGGTATCGAAGATGTTTCCGCGGGTATTTTTTTTTATCTGAATAAATCGAAACTTTTGTAATATTTTTTTCCCTCCTACTTTTTGCATACAAATTTAAAAAAAAAGAAAAAAACAAAATAATTAAAAAAAAAAAAAAAAAAACTAAAATCGGGCTGGCTCAAAATGGAAGCCCGTTACTGTAGCAGGCGACCCACTGTCAAAACGACAGTGGATTTGACGCCTAATGTGTATATTTATAATGGGTCGGTCCGACCTATATAAATGGTTGCTTCGTTTTCAACCATTTGTACCTGCAAGACAACATAACACAAAACAAATATATTTGCAATATAATTAAGCATATTTTAGTGTTATTAGTCCGATTTATAGTGTTTTGCGGGGTATAAATGATGTGTGTTTAAGCACACATCAAATTCCTCCACACTAAGCCATTGTTGGTCCCACACATAATGTTTATCAATACACGCCCCGGAAATCAAATGTTTTAACCCCCCTTAACTTTATAACCCCTCACATCAAACAAGAACATAAAAGGTATATCAAGAAAGTTTAAAAACATTTATTCTTAAAATGCCCCGTTTTGACTTTTTATTAGATAAAAGATAAAAACTAAGATAAAATTATCTAATAGACTTTAAGAACGGGAGTTCATCATCCTTGATTTTCACAATCACCAAATCATGCTTAAAACGAAATCATAGTTAAATATAAGATTATATGCTAACACTACTCATAAATGCTAATTGTGTACGCATAGCTACTTTTCGCTCTTTTATTCCTAAATCCTCTAAGAATTTTATTATTATTATTATTGTTGAAAAATAAATTATTTCCTTATTTATATAAAGTTAAAACAAGATAAATCTTAAAACAATGACACTTTCCTAAATAACGACTCACAACGAAACTTTCCTAATATGACTAAAACACATATCCTAAACAATTGAGAAGTATGATGGTTATCCAACCCATCACGAACTGCCTTCCGCTGCTGCAACCAACACTCTTTTTCTTCTTTCGAAGTCCGCTGCCCAGAAAGTAACAATAAGCATTACGTCCCAACTTTATCTGGGTAGAGTCTATTAAAATCTAGTGTATACATATTATCTAGTCTATTATTATTATCATAAGCAGATTTCTTTGGCAGACTTGTTTCCATTTTGTTATAAACTATAGATTGCCACTCTATTTGTAATTATTATTAAAACAAAAAAGGAAGATATGATTGTACTGATTAACAAGAGACTTTTGACACATAGGGGCCGTTTGATAAAACATAATGATTTAGCATTGAATGATTAATAACTCTGAGTGATTCAAAGGCTGTATAAATTTGTTTTTGTTGTTTGATAACTGTTGTAAATGAACAATCTGAATGACAAAAAATCACTATATCAGTTTTTGTGATAAATAAAAAATTTAAGTAGTGATACGTTGTTTTGTTTTCCTATAATACAGTACAAGAACCAAAGGATTCAATTAAAGTTAAAAACTCAAAAAAAAATTACATATCGATTGTTTCCCATTTTTTAATTCACCAAAATAAGTGCAACACCAAACATTTATGCTAGATTCATATTGCATTAACAATATTATAATATATATTCTCTAAATGGTTTAAAACTATAAAATAATGATATTAATATAACTGTTATCACGTGGCAAGTGGCAACAAATATAGTGGTGCTGAGTGATTTTGCTTCATTTTATTTAAGAATCGGTCAGCACTTTGATCATTAAGAGGTGATTTTTGTCTCATCAAACACATTTAAAACAGACCGACTCAGCATTTAGGGCTGAATTACCCAATTAAGCACAAATCAAACAGCCCCATAGTTTATGTCATTTGCACATTGAAAGCTTATCTTGAATATATTTGATCAAAGTTTGAGTTTATTAGTTAACTTTTTTTTTTCTCATATTTTAACCAAAAAAATATAGACCCGATTTTTTATAAACTACTCCCTCCGTCTCAAAATTATTGTCCACCGACAAAAAAAACACACAGTTTAAGAAAAGTGCATTTATTACAGCTTTCTCTTTCTTACTTTTTAGCAGAATGACAATTTTACCCTTAGCTAATTAATTAAAGTCTTCTTTAAAGTTTGTAATTATAATTTCAAGTAAGGGTAATATGATAAACTTGATCAAACTTTCCTATCTATTTTTAGTAGTGGACAATTAAATTGGGACATTCCAAAAAGGAAACGTGGACTATAATTTTGGGACGGAGGGAGTAATACAATAAAGCTCGTCTAGTAGCAAAGGCTTCACTTAAACCCTTTGTACACACCTATAAAGCTCGTCTAGCAGCAAAGGCTTCACTCAAATCCTAGGGATTGATTATGAAGAAACCTTTTCTCCTATTGCAGACATTAGAGTTATTAGGATTCTTATAGCCATAACTGCGTTTTATGACTATGTGATTTGGCAAATGGATGTCAAAACTGCATTCCTCAATGGATATCTCAATGAAGAGGTGTACATGGAGCAACCTGAGGGTTTTGTCAGCCAGAAATTTCTAAACCGAGTATGCAAGCTCAAACGTTCCATTTATGGACTTAAGCAAGCAACTAGGCAATGGAATAAACGATTTGATGATGAAATTAAGAAATTTGGATTTAGTCAAAATCATGATGAGCCATGTGTATATGTAAAAGCTAGTGGGAGTTATGTCACTTTCCTAATCATGTATGTCGAAGACATATTGATCATGGAAAACAATATTCCAATGTTACAACATGTAAAATCCTATCTTGGAAGATGTTTTGCAATGAAAGATTTAGAAGAAGCTGCATATATTCTTGGAATCAAGATCTACCAAGATAGATCAAAGTGGTTAATTGGTTTATGTCAAAGTGCTTACATTGAGAAAATCTTGAAAAGATATTTCATGGAAAATTCCAAACGTGGAACTATCCCAATGCAAAAAAAACTGAAATTAAGTAAATCACAAGGTGCATCAACACCTGCTAAAATACATCGCATGCAAAATATCATATACAAAAAATCATCCAATTACGCTTCGGCTGTTTGGATGCAACTAATTCGTTTGCCTATGAGATGTACTCGTCCGTTGATGTTAAGTTCGCTATAACCATAAAAGTCGATTTCAATAGAAATCCAGGTGATGCTCACTGGACTGCTGTTAAGAACATTCTAAAGTATCTTCGCAATACTAAAGATATGTTTCTTGTTTACGGAGGTGATATGAAACGAGAGCTCAGAGTTTCTTGCTACACTGATGCTGGATATATGACGGATGTTGATGACATAAAGACTCAGACTTGATATGTATTCGTTTTAAATGGAGGTACTGTTGACTGGAAAAGCACAAAGAAAAGTATTTTTGCTACTTCATCTATAAATGCTGAATATATCGTTGCCTTTGATGCATCGAAAGAGACTGTATGGATTCGTAAATTCATTTATGGGCTTGGTGTTGTTCCCACAATTGAAGAACCCATAAATATGTATTGTGATAATACTGGAGTCATAGCAATAGCAAAAGATCACGGAATCACTAAAGGTGCAAGACATTTTCGCGCCAAAGTTCTCTATCTTCGAGAAACCATAGAAATAGGTGATGTAAAGATAGAAAAAGTTGACACAGATGACAACTTAGCTGACCCTTCACAAAGGCTTTAGCATTTCCTAAACATTCTGAATTGACTGAGAAATAGGAATGCTACCCGCTAGTAGTCTCATGTAAATCTGTGTTTATTAGTATTTGGATAATTTCGAATTGTAAGACAGTTTTTAATTTATGATGAATAAAGATACTTGATATTTGTTTTCAATCATATAATAGTTGTTATTCTATATTTGCATGTTTAATCCTTGAATGATTCATCATTTTAAATATATCCATTGTCGGTTAACAATATGGGAATATTATTATGTAAGGCAAATGTGAGTGTTAGTTATATTCTTTGAATATATGAAATATTCCCGCCAAAATCATGTGTATTCACAAGGGATGCATATTGGATACCCCACCTTTGAATATTTACTTTTGGATCCCTGTCATGAGTAAATTTCGAAAATGGTTTAAAAGTCATCCTTAGACTTGAGATACAAGCAAGTTCTGTATGTGTGGATATCACTTTTTGAGTCTAAGTCAAACGATATCCTGAATAAGGTAGTCATAAAGGCTATTCTTGGAAGTGATGTGAAAGCATCACCACTCCACAACCAACATATTGTGAGTCAATTATAAAGACATTTGTTCCTCCACTTGATATGTTCAGTAAGATGCCATGAACCCTCTCCAGAATTAAACAGATAATTGCATATCGTGCCCAAAGGATAATAAAAGATGATTCTTGGTTACATTTGGTAAATCTGAATTATTTCTATAACGAGAAACATAATATTAAACTATATGGAATGAGTTAGGATCCATATCCATGGTTTAACGGTA
The DNA here is from genome assembly GCA_026074375.1 of Tanacetum coccineum. NCBI lineage: Eukaryota > Viridiplantae > Streptophyta > Magnoliopsida > Asterales > Asteraceae > Tanacetum > Tanacetum coccineum. The sequence goes on along the minus strand of BQNB010090178.1, from coordinate 1,569 downwards.
TCTAGAACAAAATGATGATGATTATAGCAAGAAATAAACTAACTATTATAAGTTGAGATTGTTCCTGAAACTTTAATCTCAAGTATTTCTAATCTAAAGGTAATTGTGTGTGTTTGCTAGGCGTTGTCAATTATCAGTATATCCCTGCTACTCCGACTCCAAAGTGGGAGCTGTTGGAATATGGTAGTCGATTCCGCAAGTTATACGTTAGAAATACATGAGCCTATTGGGGGCACACGCGTTAAACACTTAGAATATGTTTTACTTCACGAGAAGTATTTAAATAATCATTATTTACCGTTACTTGTTTAATTAGCATAACGAATATTTAAATTGTAAACCCGGGGGACTAAAACAAACAAAACCCAAACCTGGAGGGAGTCAATGTTTGGCCGAACTCCCAAGGGGTTCTAGGGGGTGTTTGGTTCGCTTATGGGCTAAGAGAAAGGAGGGAAAATGAAACTTTGTTTTCTTGTCCTACAAGAATTGGAGTAGGGTTATGTGCCTATATAAACACATACCCCTCACCTCATTCTTCATTGATTGTGTGGTATATCCTATATCATAACACGGGGTCGATTCTTGGATCTGGCTAGTTTCTAGAGAGAGAAACACTAGAGAGAATATGTTCTAGAGAGAGAATGTTAGTCTTACTTTTTAGTTAGCTTATGTTAGGCCTATATATACCCCTCGTGACTCTTCATGAGGGGTGTGGGAAATCATTGTTTTTTAGTTTTCACTTCTTAATCTAATTTCTATTTTATGTTTTCTCCACCCTATCTCTAACATTCTCTCACTAGAGCTAACAATGAAACATCTTGTTTATTTTGATCTTCCAAGACCCCCCCCCAAAAAGGTGAATCTATAATCCTACAAGTGGTATCACGAGCCTAGGTTCCAATCTTGGGTCGATTTGATTATTTCGGTCGGGGTCTCGATTCTGTCATTTTTGTGTAATGTATTGGTGTGTTGTGTTCGAGATTTACAGCAGATTATTTTTGCTTATTTGGGTTTATTTTCGTAGGTTTCTTTTTTTTTTTGAAAAAAGCCACGAATTATTTTTTGTGTTAAGTTGTTTAAATCTGCTAGTATAGCAATTTGTCTCAAGTTTTGTTATGTTTTTTTTGGTCCTTTCATTTTCATGATCTGATTCGTATGTTCTTTATCTTATGTCGAATCTTTATGTGTTCATGGTAGCGAGTTGATGAAATGGTCAGGGAACATAGATCCGGAATTTCAGGTTAAAGGACAAGACTTTTTTTGTTTTTTTGCTAGAAGACAAAAATCAACAGGTAGCGAGTTGGCAGATCCATAGCGAGTTGAAGTAGCGAGTTGACAGATCTTACTAGCGAGTTGGTGTAGCGAGTTGGAAGGTTATATGAAGACAAAATTATCTATGCCAAATCTAAACAAAACGCTGGCCAAATTAATTCTTGGTAGCGAGTTGTTAAATCTTAACCCAAACCGAGTCAACTCGGTTCTTACCGAGTTGACCCGGGTCAACTCATACGAGTCAAAGTCATCAGAAAAGAAGAAGAAGACTTGAATCCAAACAAACTACAACAAATT
>BQNB010090177.1:0-27215 GCA_026074375.1 Tanacetum coccineum | reverse complement strand
TATTCTGCTGCATAATTGTTATCATTGTTATTGTTTATCCTAGATATAAGATCTAAACAATCTAAGCTTAAACGATATTTAGTTTCCATATTTTATCAAACCGGATTGATTGTTAAAAGTATTATATGTAGAAAGGGGTATTTTTATCAATCAATTATCGCCTTTTTGTCTATGATCGGCTACCTTTTGTATTGACCATTTCCTAAGCGTTTTGATCTAACAAGAAACATAATTGTGGGTGTTAACAAGTTTGTGAAATGAACCGCGAATCAAGCGAATTAAACTTGAACTAGTCTTGAATTGATTGATTAAACTTAAAGCTTCTTTTTGTCACTTAAGATCTTGACAAAGATTAAAGGTTTTGAAAACAACAGATTAGATCACCATATAATTCTTTAATCAACATGTTAAGATGTTCATCACAATCATATCAAATCGGATTTCCTAAACTAGTCTATTCAAGTGTAGTCTTTTAATCATTTGAATCTTCATCGTTGATTGCTAGTAATCTATACACGTATTAACAAAATATAAAATAATATGAAATTCCCCAAACTACCCTTGAGGACAAAGGTAGTTAGAAAAATCATATGATAATATATATAATATACGTATATTAACCGGGAAGTATGATTCCCGGGTCGTTTCCCCAACGATTTATGAAATTGAGACCACGTTTGTTGTTCGAACAATGATTTGAATGGTAACAAAGATTGACTTGTTTATCTATTTCTACAAGAAAAATAAAGCAAATAACACCAAACACAATTAAATCAAATAAATTTATACTAAAATTGCAAACGGGAAATCCTAAAAATGCGTCTAAATTATCAACTAAGGCAAAATTAATCCTAAAAATGGAATTTTTGAATGTAAATCTTTAAAATGACAAAGGAAAATTTTCAAAATTTTTTTTTTTTTTTTTGCTTTTTAATATTTTTTTATGAAATAAAAACTAATTTAATCTATTTAAAATCCTAGAAAATAGCAAATTAATTCCTAAAAATTCTAAAAAATGATTTTCTAACTTAGAAAAATCTAAAATACTATTAAAACTCAGAAAACTATTTTTAACTACTTTTTATAATAAAAATCTATTTTATAAAACTAATTTAAAAAGTTTAAAAATTAAAATAGAAATCTAAAAAGGGTACAAATGATTTTAATGCATGTAATCCTAAAAGTAATTACTCTAAAACTAAAAACTATTTTTTTGTAATTTTCTAAAAACTTTTTCTATTTTTTATGGATTTTTTAAAGTTTTAAGTTTCGAAAAATGTTTAAAAATAACAACTAATAATGAAAAATTCTAGAAAAAATAGGAAAAGTCTAAAATGCTATAAGAATCCTAAGAAAAATAAGCTGGCTAGCCCAGCTTATCAAATAAGCACTGAAAAGCTATTAATAAGCCACGAAGTGGCTTTGGCTTATAAGGCCCAAAATGTGTTTAAGTTTTAAATGGAAGGAAGAGCTCACGGATGAGCTATTGAAGCACAATGGTAAGTGAGTGGGTTTGTATGCAAGAGGTCGTAGGTTCAAGCCCCACCCTCAAACTTTTTATTATTACTTTTTTTTTATTTTGGAAAGTTTTAAAAACAAAGTTAAAGATAAGCTAAGAATAAAGACTTTTTGTGAAAATAGCTTAATTGAAAACAAGAAAATAAGCCATAAATAGCTTAACAAAGCAAACAAATTACTACTACTTATATTTTTGGCTTTTTCAAAATTTCTTAAAGGCTACAACTAATTTAAGCTATCACTAAAAGACTTTAAGCTAATTTTAATCCTAAGCTTACCCTAAAAAGCTAGAAATGAAAGAAATAAGCTCAAACAACCAAGCCATAAGCTGAATATCATAAATAAGCTTTTACCTAGATTGAAATCCAAACATGCCTTAAGGCCTGTTTTAAGCTTAATTATCTTTAAGCTAGATAACACTTAAGACTACCTAGCTTATACCTACTTAAACTATGACCAAAATACTACTTAAAAATGCTTTTTAAACTAAGTTTGGAAAACAATAGCTCTAAGAGAAAGGCTTTTGAAATCTGCTGAATTACTCAGTAGGATTTGAGTTTTGTTAGATTTTGAAAAGACAAAAAGCTATTTTTAGAGCTAAAAACAGATAATCAAATTAGCTTAACTTCAAAAAGCATATTCAAACTTATTAACTATTACCCTAGATCTATTTGTAAACTCAAAATCCAATCCTAACAATAAGATTTACCATCTGATTTTTGAACATGAAAAAGCTATTTTTCCCTTTTGTTTACCCTGGTGCAGTTTGCAAGCATATGACCAAAAACTTTGACACTTAATATGCAGACTTAATGAACTGACTTTAACCCTCATAAATCACAAAACTAAAGCTAATAACTCCTAATGTAAATAATAGAAATGACTTGAGCTTATAATGCAAACTAAACCTAACAGACTTGAACATATACTAGACTAACCTATTAAAACCTAAATAACTTCTAACCTAGCTTATAAAACTACCTAAAACAGACTTATATGAGAGATTAAAAGCTAATTTTAAAGACCAAAAAGGCCACAAGCAGTACTAACTTGTAGTTAGTACTGTTGTGCCAAACACTCCTTTAAATATGACAAAATCCATTTAAACTTGTGAAATTGAGATTTAATGAATAAAACCTAAATACCAGATATTAATGAACTTAATAACAATCTAATGAACATATTTCAATAAGCAAATAAGACCAAATCTATAAACTACAAGCTATTATAATATTTTTTGTTTTTTTTATGATTTTCAAGACAAAATTAAGAAAACTAAGATCTATACTAATAAACTCAAAAACAGATGATTAAACATGTTTAATAAGCTCAAATAGACAAAGTTAAGCACTAATAAACAAGAGATAAGCAAAAAATAAGCAACTATTAAGCTAGAAAATTAAGACAAGAAGGAAAATAAGGAACTTACAGACGCCTTAGCTAAACAAAGGCTAATTAATGCTCAAAGAGCTGTCTACAAGCTCTAGCTTATCAATGATAAGCTAGTAAAGGTCCCATAAGCTCTTCCATTGTAAGCTTATCAACCAAGAGCTCAAATCCATAATAGCAAAGGTAATAAACTGATTTTAAAGGTTTAAGTATATTAGATGATTAACTTGAGCTCAATTTGAGCTTATAGACTCAAAGAGCTTGTATGGATCTTATTAGAGTTTTGTAACAGTAATCAAATATTTGAGTTTAATAAGAGCTTATGACAGATTATATAAAGGAAAATATGATTTCACTAATAGAAAATTAGTTACAACTTTTTGGAAATAGAAGTTACAATAAGCTGAAAAAGTTACATTACTTAAGCTAAAGTTTTAAAAGCTAACAATACAATTAAGCTAATTTTTTTAAAAAGCTAAAAACTCCCCCCTGTGTGTGTGGATGTGAGGGGCTATTTATAGCCTGCAAATGAAACTTCTAGGTCATAGCCACGCTCCTCAATCCCTTGATCTTGGCCATTCAATCTTCTCTTATCATTGGATCCTCATATTTGACAGTTGGATTAAATGAATGATCACATGGATTGCCAACGTGGCATTCTGTGTGTCAGACCTCGTGTGCTTCTTTTGTGAGCATTTTAGTGCAAATCCCACTTGATTAGTGTGTTTTCTTGCTATATTCGCTTGTCTTCTCTTTTGGGAATTGGCCAATCAAAGCTCCTCAATGACGTTTTTCCTTTCCATGTTAGTCCTTGATACTTGAATTTAATATCCAGGTCATTAATTGTAATTACCCCCATGTTTTGAGTGAGTGGTTAATTGAAGGAGACGATGAACAGTAAATGTTCATTCGCGCCTTTTTTACCGTTTAAAAGAAATTGGTAATATTTGACTGGGAGGTTTATGGCTTTGACTTGGGCTTGGGATTTTTGGGCTTTGGGTTATATAAAGGAGTTGGGCTTGGTTGTATGTTAATATGGATAGATAACGGGTGTTAACTCTTATAATGAAAAGAGTTAACGACTATTTTTGCAATTTGGTTTTCTTTAAGGGACTGATTTGGTATTTTTGGGTTTTGTCATTTAGTGAGTTGACTTTGGTTGACCAAGGGTTGACTTTTGACCATTGATAGCAAACTTCCGGCTCTTGTACACTCTTTATCCGTTCCCGTGTTCGCGTTTGTCCGGCTTTGACCATTTTCTTATGATTTTTGCAATATCCGTACCTACACAATCACAAAGACAAAACAAGCAATATACAAGCATTTTATGCACAATTTCATCTTTTTAGGGTCATTTTAGATATAAAATGGATATGTATTTTCACACATATCAATCGTAATCATTGCTTGCTTGTTAGAATTTTTATTTTTGAATTTAAAACATCACCAAAACACTCTAATCACTGTGAACAATCCTGGCTTACCATACAATCTCTTGCTACCAACGGACGAGTACACTTGCTCGTATGTGTTGCTAAGAAATTCGGTAACCGAGTTATAAATTTAAAACTTACCGGTATCGCACGCACCACTATTCTTTAGTTTATTCGAGTTAAGGATCGAGCAATCACATATGACTATTCCATCATTATAGATGTGTATGTGTAGTATTGTTACCTTTTATGGAATATTGGTATCGATAGAGATTGGACATAATGATCAATCCGTAAACCTTAAAACTTAACCCAATTTACCTTTTTTAGACTTGTCACTCCTTAGCTTTAGTGGTGGAGATGTATATCCTTACCACATAGACTAGTTGAGTGATTTGAGTGTTTTCATTTTCCTACTTTGTGAGGTGTTTGGTTGTGTGCTAGTAATTAATTGAAAAAATTGCTTAAAAGAAAAATCTTAAACCTTGATTTGAAATACATTTTCATAAGTTTTCTAAAGTCTATTTGAGGACAAGTAAGATTCAAGTGGGGGGATATTTGATGACCTCAAATAACGTCTATTTTATAGCATCATTTATCCCAGCTAAATTGCTTATTCTATATTATTTTATGCATGAATTGGTACTTAATTGCTTATAGTTGTTATTTGTAGTAAATATCGAGCAATTGGTGAAGTTTAACTAAAAGGCGCGCATTTTGGAGCATAAACGAAGAAATCAAGAATCTGCTGCTCTGACAACCAATACGCCGTATCCATCAAAGAAGATACGGCATATCTGTGCCTTGACTTCACAAGAAACCACGAAGATATAAAGACCAATACGCCGTACCCATGAAGACTCATAGGCCGTATTCACTGGCGGTTCATGAAAGATTCTTGAAGATATTTATCACGGTCCCCACTCCAAGAAAACCCCAATACGCCATATTAACAACATCCAATACGGCGTATCGACCGAATTCCTGAGGCTATAAATACAGACCCTAAATACGAATTTTAGATATGCAATGGTGGCCATTCAAGGATGATTAATTCAGTAACCACCAGGTTTGACTTTTAGAAGAAAAGAGACACTACGAAGGTCTCTTAATGCCATTCAATCCATAGGAAAACCCTTGTAAACTCTTATACTCTAAATATGCGTTCCATTTTTAGCATCATTCATTAACTTGGTTAGGTTACTTTAATCTTTCGTCTATAACATTTGTATTCATTATAATGGTTATTGGCTAATACCTTTAGGTATTAGCCATATCTATGATAATTTAACATTTGGTTTATGTTTATCTTGATTGCATCTTATAAGTTGTGGGTTGCTTTATGTTTATCCATTTATACTCGTTTACGTGCATAAGTATGCGACCTATCATTCAACTAGATCTAGAAAACGGACCAAGTTAACTAGATGCCAGGATAGCTCTCCATATTGCAATTTATATATCTAGATTAATAGGATCACAAATATTGACCTATCTTTGCCTTTGGTTAGGGAACAAGTTAGACTAGCAGGTGACCTAGGATCAATAAATAACGTTCTGATTCCTTGGGTAAAGATCTGGACAATGGACTACTAGTATATAAAGAGCCGGTAAGCAGTAAGTTAGTAAAGTCTCGATGAGCTAGAATTTAATAAGAACACCATTATTGTTTTCTAAGATAGATTACAATCAACCAAGATTTCTTTATGCGGATGTGGTGATAACACTCCAAATATACATTAAATATCCTCCGTAAATATGTAGAATATCCATGTAAATACATTAAATATCGCATGTTTAGATACTTATTTGTATAATAGTTGTTTCAGGATTAAAGATGACAAAAAGGACTTAAAAAGCAAAGAAATATCAGTTAGAAGTGCTAACGAGCGTTAAGGATGAATCTAGAAGTGGAATTAATAAAGAATTAAATGAAAATCGCCAAGTGCGGCGCACATTCGTAGAAGTGCGGCGTACTTGTGAACGGGGGAAATAAAATTAAATGTTGAGGCTATGTACGGCGCACATTTTATAATGTGCGGCGCACTTAGCACTGCAGTAACTCCAAATCATTAAGGAAGGCATTGAATCCACGGCTTTTCACTTGTCTCTTCTTCCCAACTGATGTACCACTAGAGGTTATAAATAGAGGATGAATTTGGGAGTCTAGACACAATGACAATCACATCTTTATCATTCACACCACAATTCACCTACAATCAAAGTTTTCTCTCAAGGAAGAAGATTTAGAAGAGTTTTAGGTTTGGAGTGAACTCCTTCATAAGTTCATCCAATTCTGGGTTGTAATCAATTTTATGGAGTGTTAGTGAAGTTATTTTGAAGCTATTAACAATTATGACAGAATCGTTGTTAGTTTCGAGGTTTCTCCTTGAATATAATAAAGAAGTTCTTGAAGAATTCATGTGATATCACTAATCTTTGCTCTTGCATTGGGTATAATCTTGTTTCTCTTCTACATTATGATCTTTACTGAGTTAATTATGAATGCTATGAATTCCATCTTGATTAATATGGAGTAGTTCTATCATGTTTATTTAGGAATTATGAGGGGAATATGGATCAAACTTGGATAACTAATGATTTTTGGTAAATAATGAATATGAACTTGATGTTTTTATCCTTGGATCCTTAATAATCATTTGATTCCCCACTCAACTAGGATATAGGTCGAAAGACTTTGATTTAGTGTTGAATTTCGAGTTTGTTTGTCTTTGACAAATCGGTGTTAGCCTTGTAAGGATTGGTTAACGAAATGATCATTTTCCCACGCATACAAATGTTTAACGCTCCCCCTCATGTCTAACGAACTTGGTTATGAAAGTTTATATTTATTATTTTCAAACGCGAATCAAACTTAAAGCATTTTTCATAATTAAGATTAAAGGCCGAAAGGATTCTTCATTATGCTAAATAGATAATCTTTTAAGTAAACTACCCGTTTATTCATTCGATTATGCCAAAATTCATGAACTCGTTATCACTCTAAGTTTATATTTCTTTACTCTTGTCTCCCAAATAAACATTGTTTTTAATCTTGAAATACATCTCACCTTTATCTTTAGATCCGTGACAATCTTTAAGATATCTTTTTTACAAAACAACATGACTTTTCTTAGAATCACCAATCCCTTGGAACGACCTGATCTTATCTGAAATATTATACTACATACGTGGGTTATACTTTACCCGTGTGTTTCCATTTAATAACCGGTAATTTTAGTCATATAAATTTAAAGCTCTTAAAACACATCAAAATTTTTGGCGCCATTGCCGGGGATTGAATTGTTTCTTATTTAAGTTGTTAGTATTTTGCAAATCCAAATTTACAAATTCGTCGTACAATTTTCTGGCAAACTGAACAAAAACTCGCTTTTTCTTCAGAAAGTACGCTGCACTTTAACCAAGTACGCCGCACTTTTCTGCAAAATTCTTCAAACAACAGAATCTCATTCAAAAAATCAAAACCAAAACCCATTTTAAAACTTGTAAACTCAACTCTGAAAGCATGTGGAATTCATTCTTTATGTTCGTATTAGTTGAATTTTTGTATTCACGCAACTTGTACATTAAAACAAAAAAATCTAAAAAATATTGCTTTACACCTTATATGTTTAAATCTACGAATATTTATATGCTTATCTTGTTTGTTAATTGTTATTTGCTTTTTGAGGATGTTAATATTAAAAATTATGAAAATCTCATAAAAACTAAAATAAGAATTTGTGACCATCTATATTACTATGTGATAAATGTTGTGTTTATTAACCTGTTACATTGTGTAATTTATGGGTTATTTAAGAGTAATAAAAATATAACCTTTAAAGTTCTAAAAATAAACGTCTAAAAAATTTTGTAACTAAAAATTTAATAAGTACGGCGTACTTAGTATTAAGTACGCCGGTTTTTCTAGAAAATCTTAAAAATTTTGAAAAACGCAGGTCGTACGCCGCACTTCCTATGAAGTGCGACACACTTTTCTGCTTGAACAGACACAAAGCCTTCATATCTTCTTTTAAATGAGAAAATTGCCCCCTTTGTTAATATCTCTATGTTTACTGATGATTAATAAGTGTAAAGATTTACTTATTTTTGTTTTAACTAACCCACTAACGTTTATTCTAACGTTGTACTATCTCAAAAGAAACATGGACCCTAACTCAAGTGTTGGAAAGATTTGTTTGGGAGAGGATACTCGTGTATCATTGAATGACGGAATTGAGAGTCTTAGAGAATGGGAAACTCTAAAATGTCAAGACACATCTAGTAGTAAACAAAAGAAAGAAGCTAAAGCATTCACGTTCTATAGGATGGAAACCGAGGAAGTAAGCGAGAGGTACATATCACCTTGCTTCATGAATGGACTTGAAGCTTACGATGGAGAAATCAATTTGGAACAAGACAAGAATATGATCTCTAATGAATTTGCAGTCAAGTTGTGCTTGGAGCATAAAGTGAAAGATAGAGATAAGGTGATTAAAAAAGAATTGACTGTGGCTTTAAGAGGTGAAATATACTTTGTGAAATTCATCATAAAGCCTGAGGATGATGACATTAAGCCTGCAGTAATTCTAGGGAGGTCATTCATGAGACTCACAAAAGGTACTGCAAATTTCGGAAATGATGTCATAACCATTTATCCTGAGCTTGACCCCTTCCTTGATAACTCTGATGAAACTAAAAAATTTGAAGACGATTGGGAACTTATACTGGATGGCATCGATTTTGGAGACATACCGGAACTCGAAGAGACTAGTTTACCACCGTTTGTATGCAAAATAGGAAAAAGCAATATGAACAAGAAAATGCCATTTGAGAACTACCAGATGAACTATTATGATAAAGGACCGTCATTGACAAATAGAAAGCCCTTAACACAAGAAGAAGCTGACCGTAAGGCAATTGCTATTGATATTTATAAAAGGATTTCTATACTTGAAGAGGCAAGACCCGTTATCAAGACTATGACATACATTGACCGGTATAAGAAGATACTAGATAGCATTCTTTTGGACAAGCTGAAATTGGATGGTGAAATCAAGTCAGAAGAAGAAGAAGCTATAAAAAGGGCCATGGGAGGTCATGAAGCATTGAAGGAGAAGGAGGATCCTAGTACATTCGTCATTCCTGTCCGCTTGGAGGCAAAAATCAATCTTAACGCATTGGCCGATACCGGTTCAGACATAAACATTATGTCGTTTCGCATCTACGCGAAATTGGGCAAGGATGAAGTCAAACCTGTGAACTGAGGAATAACTATGCTAAATCACTCAAAGGCAGAACCTATGGGACTTTTGAAAGACTTGCTATGCCAGGTGGGAGTAACCACCGTTATTGTAAAGTTTCCGATTCTGAATATGCCTGTAGACAAAGAAGTACCAATACTTGTCGGAAGAGGATTTCTATATACTTGTGGTAGCATATTGGATACTATAGAAAGAAATACGTCTACCTTTGACGGGATATGCCATCAAAAATTCCGTGCAGCCAAAACAAATGTGAACAACGAGGAAAGCGATAGTGATGATGATGAGGACTATTGCATTAAGAGAAATAGTTTGGGAGCACCAATTTATGGACCTAAGTTTTCAAAATATCTAAACTGTTCTGATCCTATAGACCGTGCTCTAGCCCTCCAAGAGGTACTTAATCCTTTTTAAAAAAATATGTGTGTGGAAGAAAGCTGTAGGTTTTCTCGGATCCTTACCTGTATTTTTACAACACGTGGAATGGATCCCAAATTATAAAGGAATTTTTTATAGAAAAGAAGATAGGGATGGACAGTGGCATGCTGAAATTAGATTGACGGACCCATATGGAAACATATATGACCAAGGGTTCAAAACCAAACCAACAAGTAGGAAGCTGTCAAAATATCATAAGTTAAGTGATGTTATGTCACCTAATTGGTTCCAGAAGTAAAAGAAAAACCCTATGCTATAAATAAAAGGTGTGAACTCTGTGCTCCTCGTTTTTTTCTCCATGTTGCGTTAATAAACATCAAAGTTATGTAAATCCATAATGGATTCCCTTTGATGTATGGACATTAGTCCTTTATTAGTATTAATGAAGTCAGTTATGATGGATTGGAATTAATTTGCATTTACGGTTTAAGTTTTTATTAGTTATTAATATTTCGGTTAGAAAAATGAGGCAAAAGTATGCCGCACTTCCCTGAAGTGCGCCGCACTTTTGAACGGTTTCATCTATTTCTTATAAAACAAAAATTTCACACTTTACAAAAAAAAACACTCCAAACAAAACCGCCCGGTTTCATCAAAAATTTGAAGAAAACTCAAAAACCAATCAATCAAAACATCCACAATGCCAAGGGTATGTAAATTATATCTTAAACTATGTTTATTATAACTAATTTGTTTATATTATTACTAGGGTTTATGTTTAGATTAGCAATTGGGGAAATTAACTTATAAATATGTAAATGCATCTCACAATTATGATTAGTAGAAATATCTTGAACAAGGTAGGATTGAATGATTAACTGAGTTAGGAACTATTTTGGAAAATTTATAAAAATTACTGTTCAAAATATATATAATTTTATTTTCAGTATTAAAAAGAAGAAAATTTCAAAATTGTTTTAAAAACAGGAAGTACGACGGTTTTGTTTAGAAAACCGGCGCACTTAGTGAAAAATGCAGGAAGTACGACGCACTTCTTATGAAGTACGCCACACTTTTCACCCGAAAATTATACAGAACCATTGAAACTCACACATAAGATTGCCTGTTGATGCTAATTCTTTCCTAACATGATTATACACTTTATTGTGATTTGTTTTTTATGTGTAGACTGTCGGTACTTACGATGATGAAGCCGGATCATCAAGACCCAAACGATTCCGCCAATACGAGACCGTGGAGGAAGCAATACTCCCACGTGTTCACCACCAATTTTTGCTATGGGAGGGGTGTAACAGAGCTGCTAAGACAAGATACAACACTAAACTTTTTAAAACTTGTAAACTCAACTCTGAAAGCATGTGGAATTCATTCTTTATGTTCGTATTAGTTGAATTTTTGTATTCACGCAACTTGTACATTAAAACAAAAAAATCTAAAAAATATTGCTTTACACCTTATATGTTTAAATCTACGAATATTTATATGCTTATCTTGTTTGTTAATTGTTATTTGCTTTTTGAGGATGTTAATATTAAAAATTATGAAAATCTTATAAAAACTAAAATAAGAATTTGTGACCATTAATATTACTATGTGATAAATGTTGTATTTATTAACCTGTTTCATTGTGTGTTTTATGTGTTATATAAGAGTAATAAAAATATAACCTTTAAAGTGCTGAAAATAAAACGTTTAAAATTTTTTTAACTAAAAATTTAATAAGTACGGCGTACTTAGTATAAAGTACGCCAGTTTTTCTAGAAAATCTTAAAATTTTTGAAAAAACGCAGGAAGTACTTCCTATGAAGCGCGACACACTTTTCTGCTTGAACAGACACAAAACCTTCATATCTTCTTTACAATGAGAAAATTGCCCCGTTTGTTAATATCTCTATGTTTACTGATGATTATTAAGTGTAAGGAATTACTTATTTTTGTTTTAACTAACCCACTAACATTTATTCCAATGTTGTGCTATCTCAAAAGAAATATGGATCCTAACTGAAGTGTTGGAAGGAATTGTTTGGGATAGGATAATCGCGTATCATTGAATGACGGAATTGAAAGTCATGGAGAATGGAAAACTCCAGAATGTCAAGACACAGCTAGTAGTAAACAAAAGAAATAAGCTAAAGCATTCACGTTCTATAGGATGGAAACTGAGGAAATAAGCAAGAGGTATATAGCACCTTGCTTCGTGAATAGACTTGAAGCTTATGATGGGGAAATAAATTTGGAACAAGACAAGAATATGATCTCTAGTGAATTTTCTATTAAGTTGTGTTTGGAGTACGAGGTGAAAAATGGAGATAAAGTGGTTAAAAAAGAATTGATTGTGGTTTTAAGAGGTGAAATATACTTTGTAAAATTCATCATAAACCCCGAGGAGGATGAAATTGAGCCTGGAGTAATTCTAGGGAGGTCGTTCATGAGACTCACAAATGGTATTGAAGATTTCAGGAATGGTGTCATAACCATTTATCCTGAGCTTGACCCCTTCCTTGATAACTCTGATGAAACTAAAAAATCTAAAGATGATTGGGAACTTATACTTGATGGCATCGATTTTGGAGACATTCTAGTTTTCGAAGAGACTAGTTTACCACCGTTTGTATGCAAAATGGGAAAAAGCGCTAGGAACAAGAAAAGGCCATTTGAGAACTACCAGATGAACTATTCTGATGAAGGACCGCCATTGACCAATAAAAAGCCCTTAACACAAGAAGAAGCTGACCGTGAGGCAATTGCTATTGATATCTATAAAATGATTTCTATACTTGAAGAGGCAAGACCCGTTATCGAGACTATGACATATAGTGACCGGTATAAGAAGATACTAGATAGCATTCTTTTGGACAAGTTGAAATTGGATGGTGAAATCAAGTTAGAAGAAGAAAAAGCTATAAAAAGGTCACAGGAGATGCTTTGAAAGAGAAGGAGGATCCTGGTGCATTCATAATTCCAATCCGGCTAGAGGCAAAAATCAATCTTAACGCGTTGGCCGATATCGGTTCTGACATAAACGTTATGCCGTTTCGCATCTAGGCGAAATTGGACAGAGATGAAGTCAAACCCGTGAACCGAGGAATAACTATGCTAAATCACTTAAAGGCAGAACCTATAGGACTTTTGAAAGACGTGCTATGCCAAGTTGGAGTAACCACCATTATTGCAAAGTTTTTGATTCTGGATATGCATGTAGACAAAGAAGTACCAATACTTGTCGAAAGAGGATTTCTATATATTTATGGTAGCATATTGGACACTATAGAAAGAACTACGTCTACCTTTGATGGGATCTTCCATTAAAAATTCCATGTAGCCAAAACAAATGTGAATAATAAGGAGAGCGATAATGACGATGATGAGGAATATTGCATTAAGAGAAATAGTTTGGGAGCACCAATTTATGGACCAAAGTCTTCAACATATCTGAACTATAATGATCTTATAGACCGTGTCTGGCCCTCTAGGAGGAACTTAATCCTTTTAGAAAAGTCTGTGTATGTAAGACAACTGTAGGTTTTCTTGGATCTTTTCTTGTACCTTTACAACACGTGGAATGGATCCCAAATTATGAAGGAATTTTTTGTAGAAAAGAAGATGGGGATGGACAGTGGCATGCTGAAATTAAATTGACAGACCCATATTGAACCATATATGATCAAGGTTTCATGACTAAGCAGACGAACATGAAACTGTCAAAATATCATAAGTTAAGTGATGTGATGTCACCTAACTGGTTCCAGAAGTAAAAAAAGACCCTATGCTATAAATAAAAGGATTAAACTCCGTGTTCCTCGTTTTTTTATTTTTCCATGTTGAGTCAATAAATATCAAAGTTATGTAAATCCATAACACTCCAAATATACATAAAATATCCCTCGTAAATATGTAGAATATCCATGTAAATACATTAATATCGCATGTTTAGATACTTATTTATATAATAGTTGTTTCAGGATCAAAGATGACGAAAAGGACTTAAAACGCAAAGAAATATCAGTTAGAAGTGCAAACGAGCGTTAAGGATGAATCTAGAAGTGGAATTAATAAAGAATTAAATGAAAATTGCCAAGTGCGGGGTACATTCATAGAAGTGCGGCGTACTTGTGAACGGGGGAAATAAAATTAAATGTTGAGGCTAAGTACGGCACACATTTTATAATGTGCGGCACACTTAGCACTGCATTAACTCCAAATCATTAAGGAAGGCATTGAATACATGGCTTTTCACTTGCCTCCTCTTCCCAACTGATGTACCACTTGAGGCTATAAATAGAGGATGAATTTGGGAGTCTATACACAACAACAATCACATCTCAATCATTCACACCACAATTCACCTACAATCAAAGTTTTCTCTTAAGGAAGAAGATTTAGAAGAGTTTTAGGATTTGGAGTGAACTCCTTCATAAGTTCATCCAATTATGGGTTGTAATCAATTTTATAGAGTGTTAGCAAAGTTATTTTGAAGCTATAAACAATTGTGACAGAATCGTTGTTAGTTTCCGGGTTTCTACTTGAATATAATAAAGAAGTTCTTGAAGAATTCGTGTGATATCACTAATCTTTGCTCTTGCAATGGGTATAATCTTGTTTCTCTTCTACATTATGATCTTTACTAAGTTAATTATGAATGATATGAATTCCATCTTGATTAGTATGGAGTAGTTCTATCATGTTTATTTAAGAATTATGAGGGGAATATGGATTAAACTTGGATAGTAAATATGAACTTGATGTTTTTATCCTTAATAATTATTTGATTCTCCACTCAACTCGGATATAGGTCAAAAACTCTGATTTGGTGTTGAATTTCAAGTTTGTTTGTCTTTGACAACTCGGTGTTAGCCATGTGAGGATTGGCTAACAAAATGATCATTTTCTTAAGTATACAAATGTTTAACGCTCCCCCTCATGTCTAACGAACTTGGTTGAGCAAGTTTATATTGTTTCCATTTATTAACTGGCAATTTCAGTCTTATAAATTTAAAGCTCTTGAAACACATCAATGGTTAATTGTGACATAATTGCCATGTCTAGGTTTTAGGAAGAAGTACCACATAAATCTAGGAATGATATATCGACAACGAGATAAGACAATCATTACACTTATAAACTAAAACCTGCATTTTATTAGATTAAAATTGGTTGATACATTTTTCTTACAATAGGCTTGACCACTCCTCTATCTTCTAAATATCAACCTGTGTGTGTTATTTCCCTTCATCTTAGTTTAGGCAACCAAAACTCGTGCCAGCCTCTCAGGCTGAAATCCCCATTTTACATTAGTTTAGGTACAACATAGAATAGATTAATTTAGGATTAGGTTAGATAAATAAAATAATGATAGATTTAGGAATTAACATTTTCACTCTTAATCGACACCCTACTTACCAACGAAACTACAACTGATCAGGTACACTGCCCGTTAGTGTTATTTTAAGTATAGTCGGCAAAATAAAAATAATAAAACTTGATAATAAATAATACCTACGCACAACGACACATCAATCATTCATTAACTTGGTTATGTTACCCTAATCGTTCGTCTATGACATTTGTATTCGTTACAATGGTTATTGGCGAATACCTTTAGGTATTAGCCATGTTTATTATAATTTAATGTTTGGTTGATGTTTATTCTAATTGTTTCTTATAAGTTGTGTGTTGTTTTATGTTTTATCAATTTATACTCGTTTATTTGCTTAAGTATGCGACCTATTATTCAACTGGATCTAGGAATACAAATAGAGCGTTAGTTAGATGCCGGGATATCTCTCTATATCTGCACTTTATATATCTAGAGTAATAGGATCACTAATAACGTGATGTCTTTGCTCTTGGTTTAGTGAACAAGTTGGACTAGCATGTGACCTAGGATCAACAAATAACGTTCTGATTCCCTGAGTAAAGATCTGGACAAGTGGACTACTAGTATATAAAGAGTCGTTAAGCTGTAAGTGAGTAAAGTCTCGATGAGCTAGGATTCAGTAATGTTAGGTCTTGAATTTAGGATCAATAAGCAATAGAGTATGTGTTTAGGTGTTGTATATGTGTTTATTCTAGAGAGAGAAAGATAGAAAGTAGAGAGAGAAAGAGGGAGGAGGAGGATTAGAGAAACGATTAGAATGAGATTAGAAGACACTCCTCGCTAATGAGGTGGTGATGAGGTATTTATACCTAATTACAAGAAAAAGCAAGGTTCTCTTGTTTCTTAGCTTTTAGCTATTTGTCGAGTCTCGTGACTTTATTTAAGTCACGAGCCTATCACCTAACCTATTACACCATATTATTTCTCTATTTATTACAAGACTTTTATCTCAATAAGATCGTCACTTTTATCATTCCTAACAATCTTCCCCCAAGGGACGATCATTGAGATCTCTCTTTGATTGCATTAATGATCATCATTTTCTTATTCGTAACAATCTCCCCCTAAAGGATGATCATTGAGATCTCTCTTGTGACTTTGATCTTTGAACTTTAATGCTTGTTTGTCTTGAGTCTTGTTGTGTAATAGTGGTCTTGTTCCAATCATGCTCTAGTGATCTTGATCTTTCCATTTTCCTTTTTGTCTTTGCCTTTGAGATCTTTTCATATCATCATTCTTTACCGTGAATCCATCTTGATTTTATCTTTTGAAGCTTCTAACCAACATACTCATACTTTCTTGACAACTTACAATCTTCCTCATGTAGAACTTTTGTCTTGATCAATAACTTGATGATTTGAGGAAGTGAGTTCTTTGATTTATCAGAGTTGCGGAAGTGTATCTTTGAACTTTGAGTATGAGAAATGAAGGTATGAATATGACGGTGTTCTTGCTTCTGAAAGGTAGAGATGTTGTTGATGTTGTTGTTCATAAATGTATCTCCCCGGTTGACTTCCCCCCAGTTCGTACCGCATGACTACAAGCAGTTCAACTGCTTCCCCCCAAACATACAACCATTCGTAACACATACTTCACACAGACAACTCATAGAAGATAGAAACTATAACCTTCAGATCAATAAAGTCCCGGATGATGTATACACCAAAGTCAATTAAGTCTCGGATGTACACATTTCTTCCCCCCCAATTATTGCATTATATCAAAAAGATTCAGCTAAACACTTCCGATTAAGATTTTATATTCTGGGATCCCTGATTATATTTGATGACTATCAAACATAATCATAATCTTGTTACACCTGAATATTCGATAGTGAAGTCATGTGTGGAGTGCAGTCTAAGCATGAGAGTCAACTACTAACTTCAATCCCAACAATCTCCCCTCATTAATCATGTGACATCATAAGTAACCTTGGTAATCCAACACTTCACTTGAATAAATCAAGGAAATGTTGTTTGTGTTTTTCAAAAACAAATTCCGAAAGAACACGATAACTACTAGATCACTTAGATTACTAGTTACCACTAATTGAATCATTAAATAATTATTTCAATTAGTGACCTACGTACAGCGTTGCTTGATTTTACACTGGTAGGATTTCCATTCAACTCATTGTGTATTACTTAATTTAAGTACCACTCTGAATGAATCCGGCAATGTCATAAGACATGGCAATGTCACATAGACATATATGCGACTCTTGTACCTTTTGAATCATTGATGTTTTAATACAAATTATTTGTGTCCTATTGAGATTTGATGATATATCTCGATTTGGCTCAGACCTCCGTAGTGCTTTTTGTTTTAAGTGGATCGAGCTGTAGCATACTGCCACCTTTTTCAATATTATAATACTTCAGGAGTGACATATCATAGATTATGCTTAATCTCCTACAATGAAACAAGACGTCTTTTGAGAGAATCTTGAGTGGCTATGAAAGGGTTGTGATTGCATCACAGGGTCCAGACGTCTTCTTCAATACCAATAATCATCTATGATATTCGATAGATTATGTATTGACCCGGTGTCTGCCTAAAGTTTGTTTGGAGGGATTCTTTGTTTTCACCCTTTATCTATATATTTCTTTTTCATTCTTCAACCCCTTTAATGTTAAACCAACGCGTCCTCATTATCATCTTGTTGGGTCTGTTCCGATGATAACTCATGCCTTGAATAACATTTTCCCATTCACATTCAACTCCATCATACCTAAGGACTTCTATTTTATCTATGGAATGTCCCTGGGTAGATCCCTCCGGTTCTGGTTGGATCATGGGATAATACCTAACCTTACCACCTTATTCCTTCTTTGATCATCGTGAGGTAGTTAGTTGATGGATATTTAAGATCGAAACCATAAAACCATTTGAAAATCAATCAAAGTGTTTGATATAAATCAAAATATTTAACACTTTGAAAGTTTCACTTTTGAGAAATACCCCCCCTATGCATGTGCATCGATATCAACAATTGAATTTTTATTATCCAAAAATATTTTGCACATGTAGGAAAGAGTTGATTGCAACTTTGAGTTCATTAAGATCACTTTGTATTCCACACACTTAAGGCATTATCTTATCTTGATCACATTTAATCCAATGTTCTCCCCTCAAAAATAGCATACATATGATATTTTGATATCAATGGATTAAAATAGCTTATAGTGAAAATTTGAAAACACATGGGCGAAAAGGATATAGCATGATTTATGATTTAGAACCTTTTAAATGTTTTTAAATAAATTTGAAAAAGAGATGCGACAAGTATATTGATATCAAAAACTTATGGATCAGTATGTATTGCTCACCAACAATACTCCTCATCCTGTTAATTTCAGGAACGATCATAACCGGACTCAATCTTCACCATTTCATACGCTTATCGCTATATAAACACACTTGACTAACAACTAACTTGTAAATCGATTATTATTCATTTGTTCAAAACATTTTCCTTTATACCCCCCCTCAAAAATATATCAAATGAGTTAACGAGGAAAGAAGTGTTGAAAACACAATTTGAAAGATTTTTAAAAATCTTTTTGAATAACTCTTGAAAATTTATGTTCAAACTTTTATACACCATTTTACTTGAACTCAAAATTTGGAATATCTTTAAAAGAAATAGCTCAAGTCCGAGAAGTTGTAAGCTTCCCGTTGTGAGGATAAATGTATAAAATGTACACCTTCCTTTATTTGAAGAGTGAATCCTAAGTTGACATTTACTTAGAAGTCGTATGTCCCGAGCACACTTTTTGAAAAGATGTTGATAAAAAAATTGCTCGGAACAAAGAAGATTTTTCTTCTTTTAAAGATAAAGCGCACTGAATCGTACACTTTACTTTTATTTGAAAACCGGGTTGTTATCTGAAATTTAATAACAAGCCATTGACTTGAGCTACAAAACTTTGATGATTTGTTGAATATCCTCAATACCGAAAGATTTCTATTTTCGTAGTAAGGATAAAATGCACTGAAACCGTTACATCTCCTTTTATTTAAAGCTGGTTGCAATTTGACATTGAATACAACCAGTGAATCGAATTTACGAACAACAACTTTTTGGAACCCATTTAAGCACGGTGCTAACGGTCTCTGCCAATAATTTTTGAAAACCATTTTAAAGTTGGTGTCAATTCCGATGTAAAAGATGTTGATTCCAACGAAAAGCTTGAAACCGTTTTTCCTTTTGAGAAAACAACTCTCGTGAATGATGGAGATTTAAAGTTCCTTTGAATTTCCCCATGATTATTGAAACTCGGTGTTCATGTAGAGTTTTAAATCTTGTTGAGCAGAAGAATATTTCCCCATTAGGTTATTGTCATTTAGAAGAAACATTCTGAAAATATGTTTTTGCATCGTTTGAAAATCTTCCTTCTTGATGAATGGTCGAAACAGAGTCATTTCTTTTGTTTCGTCATTGAAAGCAAATTCTTATTTGGAATATTTAGAAGAGATTTTCGAATACTTTGCTTTGTCTCCACACTTGTTTTAACCGGTGTAAAACGAGAGTGTGGAGTACAAAAACTTGATATCTTTCCTTAAAAGTACTTATCTAAAACTCTTTTAGGAAAAAGATGCTTCAAAAGTTTGAGATTTCTTAATTGGCCTCCACCCTTGTTTTAACCGAAATATATCAATAGTGTGATGTTTCAAAAAAATTGATTTCTTTGCATTTGAAGCCTTGTCTTAAAACCATTTTGAGGAAAAAATTTTTCAAACCTTTGAAATTTTCTTAGAAAACTTCAACTTTTGTAAAGAATATTGTTGTAAATTGAGAAACCCTTCATAAAAAACGGTTTTTGAGGATTCACCCGTGTGAACCTTTTCCGAAACACTTTCTCTAGGTTTTGAAGATTTTGAAACATTGGTTTCCCTCCTTTTCCGATTAAGAGAATCAAACATTCACTTTTAAAAGCATTAAATACAAAGTTCCACACATGATATACTTTTTGACAAGAATGAATGTCTTGTGAGGCCAATTTTGATTCCTAAGATGTATTTTTTTCAAAAACGGATCTTTTCCCATTTTAGGCAAAGACTGTGCACTGACTGCTATTTGACAAAACCTTTGCAACAACAATTTTGTGGAAATGAGCCATGATTTTGAAATTTGAGAGTTTATAAATGTTTTCAAAGGTGGTTTTCCCCAAAATAAAGATTTATCAAACTAGTTTTCTACAAAGACTTTCCGTTCAGATATTTCCAATTGATATTCTCAAATTTGAAAAAAATTTTAATTTATTTCAAAATTGATTCTTCGAATTTAGGAATCATCGACCTTACGAGCCAATTGTCGTTGAAGCCGTGTAAACCTTTTCCGAAACACTTTCTTTAGGTTTTGAAGATTTTGAAACATTGATGTTCCATTTTTTTAGATTAAGAGAATCAAACTTTACTTTTAAAGCATTATACGAAGTTCTCAACTCATGATATTCTTTTTGACACGAACGAATATCTTGTGATGCCAATTTTGATTCTAAAATTGCAATTTGTTTCAAAAGCTGATCTCTTTCATTGTTAAGTAACGGTGGTTTTCCCAAAATTGAAGAATTATCAAGCTTTGTTTCCACATGCTTCCCTTTCAGATTTTTAAGTTGAGTCCTTAAATGATTAATTTCTTTCAAAACTCGATCTTTTTCAGATTTAGAATCATCAACCTTACGAGCCAATTGTCGTTCAAGAACAACTTTTGTTTTTTCAAGTTTTTCAAAATACGCCTCAAATTTAGCTGTTCTATTCGACAATTCAAGCTTGACATCATCAAAATCTTTTGTTGCCCTCAAATTTTCTTTTTGAACGCATGTCTTTTTGATTGAGTCAAACAGATTTTTGTAAACCAACTTCAAGTGTTCATTCTCTTTAAGCAATGACGATACTCGATGTTCCAACTTAATGTTTTTAGTTTCAATCTCAAAATTGACCTTAACTTTCACCTCATCACATTGATTAGACTCAACTTTTGACCTTTGAACTGACTCATACAAATATTTATAAGTTTGTTTCAAATGAGCATTCTCGATTTGTAATGATGCCATAAAATTCTCATTTTCCTTTTGCAATGTTGTCAAAGAATTATTTTCTCGAGACTTGTGCTAAAGTGCGATTTCAAAAGCAATACTCTTTGCCTCAAATTTTGACAAATCTTTTTCCAATTCAACAATTCTTTTTGACAATTCTTGTGTGACTTCAAATGCATCATTACAAACCATATCAGCTGTTTTACTCTCATTTGAAACATCTTTTGACTCTTTTAAAATTCTTTCAATTTCATCATGTAAATCCTTATTCCTTATTTCCACACAAGAGGTTATGACAAGATTCTTGACATCTTCAGCTAAGGATGCTTCCTAGAGTCGATCTTTTAAAAGCTCATTTTGTTTGAGAGTTTCATCAAGATCATTTTCCATTGAAACAAAAATATCTTTCATTTCTTTTACATCTTTTTTAAATCGATTTTGAAAGATTTCAAAATACAAATGCTATTCATGAAGAATGAATTTTGCTTCTACACAAACATCGATTAATCGAAGTTCTTCTGGAGATGTATAGAAAATGCTTACTCGTTTAGAATTCTTTTCTAGTAACTCAAACAATTTTTGAAAACATTTTCCATTTCATTCAAATCCATAAGCATTGGATTTGCACTAGGCATTGATGCCATGCTTGGTTTTGTCTCAAAATAAAATTCTTCAGAAGATATAAAAGATGATGGAAAGTATGTTTGTTCAGCATAAAGTTCTTTTTGAGGAACAAAATCGTCATAAAGTTTGTTCAATTTTCCGTAATCGATTGGTTTTATCTTTAACTCTTGAACTTTTTCATCTTTTTGAAACTCGTTCATTTTTAATCGACTCTTTTTAGCATCCTCAAAAGTATCCTAAGAATCAAACATATGCAATTGTTTATTCTCATCACGAAGTTCATAAGCACGATACAACTTAGGAATTTTAGCATAAGCTTGTGAAAGAACATAAGGACCGTTATATCCCAAACCCAACTTACGTAAGTTTTCCCGAAAAGGTTTTTGTTCATTTGTAAGCAACCAAAGTATTTCAGTTGATTTGCCTATTTTACAAACAACGTTTTCAAGATCTTTGGTTTTAGCTTGTAACTGAAGAATGTCATTAAGATATTTGTCCTCTTTGTCACGCTATTTTTGATTGAAAATCGTTTGTGTCTTTTGATATTCCTCTTTTTGTCTTTTATATTCAATAACAGCTAAGTCTAATTTATCATGTTGTTGTTTTAAATCTCGAATGATATCTCGATCACGAATAAATTGCAACTGAGCCGCCTGAGCTAATCGTCTTGCTTTTCGATCAGCCTTAATATATTCGTTATAATAGTTAGTTTTATCCTCGTTTGATTCCATTTTCCTTATTTATCACAAAAATAAGCACAAATGATATTTCAAAACAAACCCAAAAATTCAATCCAAATTATCAATCACTTCTCGAAAAATCTTCCCACAATGACCAAAAGTGAGCTAATGCTCAAAATCTTACTCCTATTAAACTCAAAAATTTTGACTACAAACCAATTGAGTACATATGAAAACAAGTTCGTCCTTGTAAATTTCGCATATTGGCCCAAAATTTTAACAACAAAAATTTCAGCACAATGTTTATTGCAATTTTCGGATGACCAACACACACAATAGCCCACTTCCTTTTAAACATACACACCCTCAACCCTGATTGATACTATGCTATAAAGACACACTCACATAGATAACCCTATCCCTAAATGCATTCACAGATATACACGCCTACAACTTTTCTTTTATTCACTCAGTCACATACCACAAACACAACCAATCTTGTCACTTTTTCTTTTGTACCGTAAGCAATCAATCTTAGTTGCATATAACACAACCGAAATTAGCTCAATAAGCACAAAAATCACTCAAATAAGTAATTAATAAGCAGATTTGACTCAATAAGCTATTAATCACGAAATAAGCATATTTAGCAATTAAAGACATGAAAACCAGAATAAGCACAACTGATCAGGACCGAATAAGCTCAAAATAAGCTCGAAATAAGCTGTCGGAATAAGCTGACTGAATAAGCTCGCCTAAACAACACTAAATCGCTCCTGCAGCTCTGATACCACTTGTTAGGTCTTGAATTTAGGATCAATAAGCAATATAGTATGTGTTTAGGTGTTGTGTGTGTGTTTATTCTAGAGAGAGAAAGATGGAAAGTAGAGAGAGAAAGAGGGAGGAGGAGGATTAAAGAAAAGATTAAAATGATATTAAAAGACACTCCTCACTAATGAGGTGGTGATGGGGTATTTATACCCAATTACAAGAAAGAGCAGGGAGCTCTTGTTTCTTAGCTTTTAGCTATTTGTCGAGTCTCGTGACTTTATTTAAGTCACGGGCCTATCACCTAACCTATTACACCATATTATTTCTCTATTTATTATAAGACTTTTATCTTAATAAGATCATCACTTTTATCATTCCTAATAATAAATTTAATTAAATTAATTAAATAAATATTAATTTTTTTTATTTTAATTAATTTTTTTTAGTTTAATATACTTCAGCTCCCAGTAACCGAGTGTTTCATACCAAAAATACCTTTATGAAGGTCTAAAAACCATAGATGTACTTAAGAAGATATAAGCAAGCTGACTGAGTTTCAAATAGTAAAAGTCTAGTACAATCAGACAATTTTTAAGTTATTCTGTTGCTCAAACTCCTCCAATTAACCATCATCAGTTTTGCATTTGATCAAAAAGAATTCCTCTATCACCACCAGCTCTAAAAGACTCTAATTATTAACATCAACTGCTTTAGCTTTTATCAAATATTCTAGTTAATTGCTCCTTTATGATATTAAGAGATCAAGTAGGTCAACATCAGGTGCAACCACCATTTTTTTGTCACATTCCCTAAGAGCCAGATGTTGGACCACCACGGCTTGTGGGTCCACCACGAGTTCGACCCTGTAGAATCCTTCCTCGACCCCTAGCGACAGAGGGTAATGGTTGATTCCTGCCTAATCTTTGCCTTGACCTTAGCCTAGCTCTTTCATTCAATATGGTCGTCGAAACCGTATTAGCAACTGGCTCTTCTGGTTTTACTTCTGTGGGCCCTAATGTAGAGACAATACTAACAGCACTACCATCTTGATTTCCAGCACTTGTTTCAGCCATCGAAGATGTGATTGACAGTTTCTCAGCTACAGGAGGGACTTGAATAGCAGTCGTAGTGGTGACAGTAGAAATGTCATCAATTACAGCCTCTTCAGCCATGACAACCGCTTCATCAGTCTTGTCATTCTTAAGCTTATCGGCTGAACTCTTAGGGGTCGTCTCATCTACTTCTATTTCACCTTCTTCATTGTCTTCCATTATTCAGTAAAATAAAATTATTGCTTATTGATCACCATTATTGTCTCCTAAGATAGACTATAAATCAACCGCGATTGCTTTATGCGGATGTGGTTAATTGTGACAGAATTTCCATGTCTAGGTTTTAGGAAGAAGTACCGCCTAAATCTAGGAATGATACACCAACAACGAGATAAGACAATCATTGCACTTATAAATTAAAACCTGCATTTTATTAGATTAAACATGGTTAGTACGTTTTCCTTACATTAGGCTTGACCGCTTCTTTTTCTCTAAAAATCAGCTTGTGCGTGTTAATCGCCCAATCTCAGTCTAGGTAAACTAAAACTTGTGCCAGTCTCTCAGACTGAAAACCCCCCTTTTGCGTTAGTTTAGGTTTAACTTATGTATAACATAGAATAAATTAGGACTAACTTAGATAACTAAAATCCTGGTAGACTTAAGTATTAACACTCGCTCTTAGTGATCGACACCCTACTTACCAACGAACCTATATCTGATAGGGCACACTGCCCGTTAGTGTTGTTTTAGGTAAAGTCAGTAAAATATAAATAGTAAAACTTGATAACAAATATTACCTATGCAATACGACACATCAGCATTTAAGATAAAACATTTAATTCCAAACTCTCGAAAGTATTCAAGTGAAGGCTTTCTACCTCTAAATAACTCATATGGAGTTTTTCCTAAGTAAGGCATAATCAAGACTCTATTAAAAATATAAGTAGATGTGTCGACGGCATTACATCAAAATATTTTAGGGATAGATTGTTCCTTAAGCATGTTTCGACTCATTTCTTGTAAAGTTAATTTTTTCCTTTCAACTACCCCGTTTGATTGAGGAGTGCGTGGAGCCGAGAAATTATGAGTAATGCCATTGGCGTCACAAAAAGCTCTGAATTTCACTTCATTGTTAAACTCCCGACCATGATCCCTACGATAGACACAATGGGACAACCTTGTTGATTTTGAATTTTCTTACTCGAGATTTCAAAGTGATCAAAAGCTTCAATTTTGTTTTCTCAAAAATCTAGTCCATGTATATATTGAGTAGTCGTCTACTATAACCAAGGTATAGAAGTTTCCTCTATAACTTTGGATAGCTGACGGACCAAAAACGTTCATATGTAAAAGTTCTGGATACTTAGTAGTATAGAAACCATATTTTTATCCTTATGGCTAGCATGTACTTGTTTAGCTATGTTGCAAGCATCACAAAAATGGTGTTCAAATTTTAGCTTTGGTAAAGTTATAACAAGATCTTTAGAAGATACCGATTGTATAAGTCATATATTGGCGTGACCTAATCTTCGATGCCAAAGCGTCGAATCATCATCTATAGAAGTTAGACAAATTTTATCTTTAGGAGTGTTTTCGATTTTCATTACATAAAGACCATTTTTTCTTATTGTTGTTTCCTGATTCGTGTAAACATATGAATATATTTAACACAAGACTGATATAATATTAATAACACGATTTGTACTTTTCAACGTTTAACTCTTTATTGATAAATATCAAAGAATTATATCTGGTGGTTGGCGGAACAACGACCGTGATTGAATGAAAAATAAACTCTCCTAATATGAACAACACAAACATCTCCTTGGCTTTGTATATTCTAGGAAAGGATGTTCCTATCAGCTATAATACATTTGTATTATTTTGTGTTTGTTTAGGAAATGCATGACTATCTCTATTACAACCTGCCTATTTATAAGAGGAAAAAAGTAAAGTTTCTCATAGAAGATTTAATAAAGTGCAAGTAATCACTCTTGTACTTTATGTCTTTCTTTTTTACTTTTAGGAAAAGTAAAGCTTTTGCTTTAATAAAATACAAGTAACCACTCTTGTACTTTATGTCTTTCTTTTTTCTTTTTGCTTTTATGAAGTTCTCACTAATATTGTCAGCTCTTCATTTAGAGATAATATTCAGGGAGTTAGTAAGCTATTGTCAACACTTACTTTCTCCATCATCCCGATCCTTGTTATTTCTTCACTCGCCGAGATCCGCCTCAGGTTGTGATCAGCCTTTTCTTTAGACTATGAAGAACTTCTTGAGGATGACTCGCTGAACTTATTTTCGTTTAGTGACTTGTTTTATACTTAGGATATTTTCATACAAAGTATGTACAAGGGACAATTAGACACTAAATTGACTCAACAATATCCCGGTATTTGGATAGAAAAATAGCCTAAGTTGATCAGTAGTAAGTGAGCATAATGGCTTCTTCTTACATACTAAATTACAACAAAAATAAAAAGCAAACAACTCGATTCTTTGTTAGACACTTCAGAAGTTCTTCAGTCTTCTTGGAGGTTCAGTCCAGTTCAGTTCTGACTGTTCAAAACTGAAGGTTCTCTAACTGGGTTCAGTGCCCAGATTCAGTTTTGAAGACTAGTTTAGTTCAGTGACCGAGTTTAATTCTGTGATCGTATATGAGAATA
>BQNB010090176.1:2675-27215 GCA_026074375.1 Tanacetum coccineum | reverse complement strand
CCACCCCGAAGAGGCCTCAGTATGAAACTCCCTAGTAATATAGTACTTTGATTAACTAATACCACATATAATTCTATATAGCTACATCACCATCTATTTATAATTTAGAAATCGTTGTTATAGAGTAAAAACGTTTATAATTATCGTTTTGGTAAAACTAGCATAACTTTCCCGTTTTAAACCCGTTTCTTGCGTTTCTTACGTCCACGTCTTCGTATTAAGATTATATATAAAAATATTACATTTTTATATTTTATAACCTTCTGATGAACAGTACTTTTACTGTTTATGACGTTTTATAAATTTACTTTTATAAATTTAATTGTCGTAAAACCCGTAAATGCAACAACTTATTCGTTTTAATCCTGATTTTAGCGATTTTTTAGACCACGTCTTTGTTATCAAAATTATCACATTTTTATAAAGTGGGGTCTATTGATGAACAGTAATTTTTACTATTCATAGTTTATAAAATTACTTTTATAAACTTTAATTCTTTCGAGCATGTTCTCGTAATTGAAAGTTCTATTTATTTATGAGGTTTACAAAAATAAATGTTTTTGTCATGAACAGTAACTTTTTATAAAAGTATTATTATCGTAAACTTGTGAAATTCGTAACTCTTTCGTTATTAATTGAAAAATTACGATTCTTATCATTTTGGAATCCTAAAAATATGTACAATCTGTGAAAAATACTAAACTTTCTGTTTTAGAAGTATTTTATAACTTGCTTTTATAAAGTTTATTTTATGAACCGGTATTAACGTAAATCGTGTTTTTATCGTAACTTCTTCGTTATTAATCCGTTTTCCGAGTTTCTTACCTTTTTCGAATTGTCATGAGACGTATTACTTTTATAAAAGGTCAAACCCACTGTTAGAAATTCGAAATCCAAACAGCCCCTTTATGTTTAATATGTATACTTTTATATAAAGCTTGTTTTATGTACTTTTTACTTTTGTAAATTACCACAAGTATTTTATACCATAAATATTATATGTCTTACATATAAATATGTCCATTAGTCCACATATTGTCCAAATGTCCAAGTTAACAAGTCCATAATAACACTTATAAACCATAACTTTCTTAAGTAAACCTTAATTACTAGTTTATACATAATCATTTTTATACATAAGCCAAGAGTGTACAAGTCTTACCACCATTGTATAATCTCAATATACCATCCATATAACATGTGTACAAGTCCATTAAATCATGTTTACAAGAAAAATCCATTTTTACAAGTTAAACATATCCTAAGAGGTGATTTTACTACATAGAACATCATATACATATAAACTCATGAAATGAAAAGATAAGGGCTTTTAGATGACCTTATGATGAATAATGATGATGAGAAATATGTGCTAAACCCTTGTTTAGACTTTAAACCTAAGCTTGCAAGAATGAAAACCCTAATTTTTCCAAATAAAAACCCTAGCTTCCTTTCTTGATTAACCCTTGCAAAAGCTTAACCAATACTTCAAATCACCTTGAGGTATCTTAGATATAGTGTGGGAATGTATGTAAAGGTGGTAGAAAAATTTGTATGAATTATTTTAGGGTGTTTGTTTTGTGTCGTGGCCTAGCAAGAGAGAAAAGGGAGGAATGGTTTGATTTTTGGTTAAGTGTTGTGAAGTGTGTGTGTTCTTACCACTTGTATGCTTGTATATATGATATAAGGCTAGTCAAAGATGTGTTTGCTTGGTCAAGGGACACCATGAGGGTCTTTAGGAAGGTTTATGGTCAACATGGAACATAACATGACTAGGTTTAATGAAGAAGTGTTGTACAAGACCAAGTGGGAGAGTTTGTGTGCTCCTTGTCCCTCATTGTTGTTGTATACGTGAGATAGGGGGGGGGAAGACCAATTTGTGTGTCTTAGATATTTGTACACATTATTTACTTATACTTGAAAGTTTAAAGTAGTTTATATAAAGTGTAGATGTATAAATGGTAACATGTAGCTTGGTGTTAGTTTATTTTTATGAACTATATGACTAACATTGCTAACTTGAGTAAAGTTTAATAAAACTTTGAGTGTTGGATGTAAAAATAAGTATTTGTTGAAGCGTAGATTAATTAATATGGTTCCGGGTATGCCTAAACGTAATTTAATCGCGAAACGTAAACGTTTTACGTAACCGATAAAAATAAATGAACAATGTTAATAATTATCCTCAAAATAATTACTTAACCCTTGCTTGATGTAAACATTTAATTGTTTGATGCCCGTTTACATTGAATGATAATTTTTAGCTTACACGATTTAACTTAACGTTTACGATTTAAAGCAAACGCGTACAATACTAAAAATACATAGTGAATTTATTGACGACGTCAATGACCCTAAAACACGGGGTGTTATAGTCTCCCCCAGTTATGTGAGCCTTGTCCTCAAGGCTTAAGATGCGGCACTTGACGATGGTGCGGTCTTTGTGAAGAGGTGTGGATATTTCTTCCTGAATTGATCTTCGCGTTCCCATGTGAACTCAGGACCTCTCCTGGAGTTCCATCGAACCTTGACTAGTGGAATACGGCTTCGCTTCAACCGTTTAACTTCATGGTCCAGGATTTCTACCGGCTCCTCGACAAATTGAAGCTTGTCATCAAAGTGAAGTCCATCCAACGGAACGGCTAATGGTTCGTCGGCATGGCACTTTTTCAAGTTGGATACATGAAATGTATTGTGTACCCTGCTCAGCTCTTGCGGAAGCTCGAGCTTGTAAGCAACCTCTCCAACCTTTTCTAATACCTTGAATGGTCCAACATACCTAGGGTTCAACTTCCCCCGTTTTCCAAAACGTACGACCCCTTTCCAAGGCGAAACTTTAAGCATAACTTTATCCCCAACTTGAAAGTCCATCGGTTTACGCTTTAAATCCGCGTAACTCTTTTGTCGATCGCGTGCAGCTTGCATTCTCTGCTTGATTTGAACGATCTTCTCAGTTGTTTCTTGTACTATTTCTGGACCAGTGAGTTGAACTTCTCCAACCTCGGCCCAACAAACGGGTGAACGACACTTTCGACCGTAAAGTGCTTCAAATGGTGCAGCCTTGATGCTAGCGTGATAGCTATTGTTATATGAGAACTCGACTAATGGCAAATGGTTAACCCAACCCTTTCCAAAGTCGATTGCACAAGCACGCAACATATCCTCGAGAGTTTGAATAGTCCTCTCGCTTTGTCCGTCTGTTTGTGGATGGTACGCAGTACTCATATCCAGACTAGTACCATATCCAGACTAGTACCTAGAAAGCATTCTGAAGTGACCTCTAAAATTTGATCAACACTAGGGATCACGATCACAAATAATTGAGAGAGGTAATTACCATGCCACGTGACCACTCTCCTTTAGGTACGAATTCTTGTAAGTTTTATCCATCGGATCTGTTCCACTCATCGGTACCAAAGATTTGTTGCGGACTTAGTGAGTCGGATACAGCAATCACCTATATGGTGTTGTAGCCCTTGTGATGACTATAGGAAAGCTTCGTGACAAAAACCAAAAGTGATATTGTCTCACTTTCCATTCAGAAATATCAGGTTGAACCAACAATTCCGATCCTTTGATGTTCAGCCTTGAACCGTTAGCACAGTCAAACTCTTGTCTAACATAGAGGCGATTTTTGCCTTTATATTGGGCCACCAATAAAGCTTCTTCAATCTTGGTAACAGTCTAAACAAACCTTGGAAGAAAAGAGTATTTTGGACCTGTGTGGACTCGTGCATGATCACAGTCCTCAAATCTCCATAACAAGGTAACCAACTCCTGCCATTGAAGCATAGAGTTCCATCCATGGCGGGGTTCTAACTTTTCCGTCCTAAGCTTCTCCGATCATTTAGAATTTTCAACTAAGCATTCCTCCAACAACTTCCGATCTTGATGTTCTCCTGGTTTCCGGCTTCAGTTTGACATACCAATTTTTTTTTTGGGGAGATTCAAACCTATAGTCAAGACCTAAAGCTCGAACCCTTAATGGTTTTCTCTCGGTTCCTTCCTGCTCAAGTGCGTCAGCG
Organism: Tanacetum coccineum; assembly: GCA_026074375.1. NCBI lineage: Eukaryota > Viridiplantae > Streptophyta > Magnoliopsida > Asterales > Asteraceae > Tanacetum > Tanacetum coccineum. The sequence continues at coordinate 23,190 of BQNB010090176.1, read as the reverse complement.
ACAAACATTTTCCTTTCCTGGAGAAAACGAATATAGCAATCGTAATCACTAAGTAATTCTAACCTAATGAATGTGCCTCATATTCAGACCTCCTTTTGATATAAGAATGTGTTGGAGACTCTTGTGAACCGATAACACTTGTTCCGTACAAATAGAGTCCTACTAGATTTTCTTCCATAAAACACTACCGCTCCAAGTTCCAAATCATGAGTCTTATAGTTCATCCCAATGATTTTCATTTGGTTTTGATCCAAAAAGCAATCACCTTCTCTCTTTGCATCAACACAGCGCCCAAACCTTTGATCAAAGCATCGCAGTATACGATAAAATCTTCGCTTCCTTCAGGTAAAGCCATAATTGGTGCACTACACAACTTCTGCTTCAACAGTTGGAACGCTGTTTCTTGTTTGTCACCCCACTCAAACTTGACCTTCTTCTGAGTGAGCTTGGTCATTGGTTTGGCAAGCTTTTGAAAATCCATCGATGAATCTCCAATAATACCCACAAACTCTAAAAATGACAAATCTCCGTTGGATAAGCTTAGGAGAAGCCCAATCTTAATGGATTTGATCTTTGCAGGGTCCTACATGAATACCCCTGGCTGTCAATCACGTGACGAGGAACCTGTACTTTAGGAAACCAAATTCACACTTTGGAAAATTTGGCATTACAACCTCTCTTTTCTTTAAGCAACCTAATATTTAACTAAAGGTGGCTCTCGTGTCTTGCTTGTTCTTCGAGTATATCATAAGTATCAATCAATTATAGACAATTACTAATTTATCCAATTATGGTTTGGACACCCGATTTACATAGGTCCAAGAATAAGGCAAATGCGTTTGTTCAAACCAAATGCATAAACTTAAATTCATTAATGGCCGTAACGTGTTCTAAAGGCGTCTTTCAGAATTTTTCTTCGTCAAACCCTGCAGTTGTGATAACCTGATCTTAGGTCGATCTTCGAGTAGACACACGACCCTTAAGCTACTAATAAATCATCAATTTTTGAAGTGGATAACGGTTCTTTCACCGTTAGCTTGTTTCAATTCCCAGAGTAATCAATGCACATTCAAAATGATATGTCCTTCTTCTTGACAAACAAGACCGGAGCTCCCTAGGGTGAGGAACTGGGTCTTATAAAGCCTTTGTCAGATAGTTCTTTTAGTTGCTCTGACAACTCTTTCATTTCAGAAGGTGCCAATCGATAAGTGCCCGTTCTACAAGTGCAGCACCATAACCAAATCAAATGTGAAAATTCTACTTGTGAGTCGGAGGAAGGCTCACAAGTTCCTCAGGAAATAATTTTAAGAAAACTTCAAACTATTGGTAACTCCTCAAGTCACTTCTTCTCTGACTGTCTTCAACCACCTTTGTAGTAACAAGTGCCAAAAATACTGGACATTCCATTAAGCATGTATTCATTCTTGTGTTATGGAGTACTAGATAATGTGCAAACGGAGCCCTACATGTCCCCCTCGGTTGCTTCGTCACCATAACAATTAATGTTTCATTTCCCTAGGATACAACGTCTCTTGGCACACACAAAGATGATTGTACTTATCCAACCAATCCAGTACCAATTAGTGCATCGAAACTACCAAGTTCTGATGGGCATTAAGTCAATGTGAATGGTGGTTTCAAGATATTTAAAGTACAACCCCTAAGGATAGTGTTTACAACCCAATTATTCTCCCATCGGAACTAGTCTACGACATAATAGTGATCTAATGCATTGGAGTAATAGAATTTGGGAGCTAAATTGCAGTTAGATACAAAAACTTCTATCGGCGCCAATATCGAATAAAGAAAGCATAAGCGGTTGTTAAAGGAACGTACCCATCACGACATTGGAGTCTGGGTTTGTCCCTGCATACCCTACCGCATACAACCCTTGGCGAGCAATTGCCCACCCTCCAACTTGTACCATGGTAGTTGATGTTTCTTCACTTTGTACAGTCCTTCTTTAAGGTCCCCGAAAACCTACACTCAAATTAAGTAGGTTCCCTTTTGACCTGGTCCCAATGTTCCACTTTGGTATACTACCGATTAACACTTGCAGAACGTCAACAATTAACGGACCAAGTGGACCAAAATTTGTTGCACTTGTAGCATTTTTAGGGCACATGGACAATTATGTGTGTAAATGTTCACTTAGGACATAGAGGTTTAATCCCTCCAAACTGTTTCTTATTACCTACATCATGCGATGTAGGCCGCTGCCATTTCTGCCTGTTTGTTAGATGTGTATAGGTTTTGAGTGTTCCATGAGTGCCTCCAACTTCCTTTTACTCTCTGTCTGCGTACAACAAGGGCGGAATCACTGATCCATCACTATCGATTGCCCATTTCCAAGTTGCCTCTTGCATTGTCTTAGGCTGGATGCTACAAGCACTTCCTGGATCATGTCGGTAAGCCAGTCGACATATTACTCCATCTTGTCAGATTCTTCAGGAAACATCCTACCACACAGCAGTGCCAGTTCCTGAAAACGTTGGTTGTACCCTATCACATCGTTACCTTTCACTTTCAATTCCCATAGTTCAACATCGAGTTTCTTAATCTCGGTCCTTGGGCAATACTTGTCAGTTATTTTTCTACATGTCGTCCAGGTCATTGCATAAGCAATGTCCATTCCAACATCCTAACGTTGGAGGTCCACACACGTTAGAGCATTTCCAGAAGAGTACAAGTGGAGAACTTGATTTTGTTTTCCACGGAACAATTGCTTATGCGAAACACAGTTTCCATCTTCTCAATCCATTGAGTCAATTCGACAACGCCTTCTATGCCTTTGAAATTTAGAGGTTGGTACTTCATGAAGTCTAGAAGTTTACTCACAAGTAGCATACCTCGTTTCTCCAACACCTATTCCTGAATGTGTGCTGTCGACTGCCATTCTATTTGCATCACGTGCTGCCAAAGCATCATTAACACCTTGGTTAATCATTGGCCCTCAAGTTGGGCAATAGAGACAATGTGGTGTTAGGTATGTTTCTGGTGCTATGTTTGAACCAATCGTGGCTCTTTTGGTGCCATTATTTATACATTCAATCATAAGAAAATATAATACCCGTATAGGATATTGAGTGTAAAATCATAACCATGACATACATATGCACAATATGTAAAGTGAGATCACATCACCACAGTGATATATACAACTGAATTGTAATCAACAAGAAAATAACCAAATCGACATTCATTCACACAAATTCTGATTACATACATGACATAACACCACCAATCCATATATAATTGGAAAACATACCTGATTGGTTTCAGATACAAGAAAGATCAGCCACATCGATTTAGGTTACAAAATAAAAGAATATATACAACCTAAAGCCATACTAACCAGAATTGAACCCGTAATACTTAGTAGGCTGTACAAAACAACTAGCCATAACAGAATCTAGGAACTGCTACCGGCCTCCTCTGGTAGCTTTGGCTGTGTGGGACCCTTAGCAGGTCCCTGCTATCTCTGTAACTCTGTCATCTGAGTCTGAAGGCTCTTCACTAGCTTTAGTGCCTTAGTTAGCTGTCTCTGCCTCCTGTAATCTGCTGCCAGTAACTCTGAAATCACCGTCTGTCTCATAACGGTCGCTAGACATTACTTTCTAATAATGTGACTGCTGGTGGGGGGGGTGGGTGGTGATCTAAGACACTATGGTACTTAGCGACATATACCTTAGGCACGAGATATTCGCTAGCACCCCATGGATCCTACCCAAAGAGCCTCTCAAGACAACCCTTAGCCTTTGTCTCTGTTTGATAAAAACGTAAAGTTGCATGTGGCATGCCTATCTCTAAACACCACAAGTTGAGCCGACTAGCCCAATAGCTGTCGTTGACTCCTGCTCACATCTAACCTCGTATAAATCACATCACAGTACATAAATCTCAAACTATTTCTCCTACAAAATCTCATAAACTCAAATCTCAACCATAAAAAAAATTTTTCACTCTAACAAAATTTTAGAGTAATAAAATTTTGGTTAACTCACAAAGATCACAATTCAATCAATAAAATACATATTGGGAAATGGGTTTGATAAAACAAAAATCCTCAAAAAAAACACAACAACACACTCACAACACAATATACAAACACCAAAAAAACTCAAATGAAAGCATTGACAAACATAACACAAAAACAAAAAATCAAAGACATCACTATCTCAGCACACAAACTCAATCAAACCCACATTATCCACAACTCAAATACACAACAAAATATTTTAAATACCGAGTCCCTACAAAACCCAAGACCCCAAACGGCAGTCAAATGATTTACCCTACACTGTACAAAACTTAACTTGATGCCCACCTTGTCAGGGTCACAACTAACTTATCCCAAGATTTCGGTGATCCCATATCTAACATCTCTCTCTGTAATACTCCTGTCTCCCTATCAAATAGTATCTACGAAACCCATAGTCTCCTAAGACCTTCCAGCCGTTCAATCATTAGCAGTAGAAGAGCTCCTCTCCGACCACATAATCAGACCAAGAGCGAACCTAACCATCTTTCGAGTGTAAAGTTAACCTTGATTCTGTCCTCTCTACGGTTCTAGAGAGAAATTCAAGGGTAGTAATCCTGATGATGGTGCAACAAGGTTTAGTGTGGGAATTGAAAAAAATGTGGTGGGTGGTAAATGGTAGTTGAATAGGAATTATATGCGGCCTCGCACTCAGTCGATCATAGCAGCTCGATAGCCCAATGAACGAATAAGACTAGCAGGTTGTGATGGAGATAACACAGGCACTGGTAATGATACTGGTAGTGGTGGTGATACTGGTAGTGATGGAGATGGTATCGGGGTTATTGTTGAGAAGTATCTGGGAAGTGGTGATAGACATGGGGAGAGCGGTGAAGATGGTGGAGTAGATATAGGCGAGAAGTTTCTGGCATCCTCTCTCCGCATCAACCATACTAGTGTAGGTACATGAGCTGGAATAGAATCCTATCTGTCACACGATATGCATGGTAGTGGTTGTGTGGTGTGGCCGCATACGTCATCAGTCTCGAACGGCTCTGTCTCCATCAACGAGATGGTGACCAACTCCGCATACTTGGTTAAGCACAGACTACAGATACGGCAGAGCGTGGTTGCTGCCTCCACCTAATCACATCACGGCCTTTGATTTCCATAACTCATCCTCATCATCCTCTAATGACCCCTCCTCGTCATCGCCGTCATCTCCTCCATTGGCAGGATAATCAACAGGAGCCTTCTTAGGGTCCTCGTCATCATCCTCCTCTGGGTCCGCCTCAGGATTGGACTCCAGAACATAATTTGGTGACTGAGCAGTGGGTGAGGCAGCAGCAGGCAGTGGTTGCACCTCTGCCAGAAACACCTCATCCTCCTGTGGTATATACTTGGGGTATATCAGCTCTGGAACATAATCTAGTTGAGGTGGTGACTGTGGCTCCTCGGGGCCTCGTATGTAGTCTGGTGATGATACAACTCTAGGTGATCCTATATCTGACAACTCCTCAAATGTATTGGATATCTCTGTGTATGTGACCCCTGATTCATCTGAATCTGACATGACTTTATCTGAAAATCCAAAATAGTTTATATTAGTATTTAATATAAGACTCTTATAGTAATATACATTTATATCATAACATGTATATCAATCAAGAATGCATCTAGTCCAATCAACTAATGCAACAACTAGTGTATGCATGAATGTATGCACGTATGAATGTCCCGTGTAAACCCCTTTGTATGTAGCAAATTTTTAAAAAAAATGGAATATAGTCCAACAAAAAATAATTTGACCTGTTTTCTCTATAACCTTGGCTCATGATGAACCAATCTTTAACACCCCCAAATTAGGTCCTCAAGGGAATAAGGTATGGGGGAGTTACTTCAAAATCAACAACAACAAGATATATATGAACGACTGAAAAGTCATTTAAAACCAAACATTGGATATAACAAAGTATTATTCACATAAGCCTGAGCTGTCACTATGTTCCTTTATCAAAATACAAAAGATTTGCTAGCCCATAACAAATATACAAAATGTATCATAAAATCTATAATGCATGATATCCAAATCAAGACCCCATAGTATCCCTTGCACCTCGTTCTTAAATGACCACCTAGAAAAAGCATTGCGTTTAAAACTTCAACAATAATTTTTGTTGAATTCAAAGGTTTGATAAATCGTATATTGTAGGACCATAAATTTCCCATTGTAGATATGCAACAGATGCAGACATCATATAAATGTTAATTACGTTTGTCTTAAGCTACATGACACTGAAGCTCGGACATAAATAAATAGTCAAAGTTAGAAATTGCCACATTGCCCATTATTTGATGTTCTAGACCCGCAACATCCCGAAACAGACATGGGAATAACGTTTGTTTGTTCTAGTATACTAGCTAATCACCCAAATTGGTATATCAATCCCAATAATCTATCATAAACTCCCGCGCTTACAATCCAGTTTAATTGACAGGAAGCCGGGGAGTAGTAGAGTAGGCTCCAACTTGGTTATACGCAACTTAGGGGCCAACACTAATCATAGTAATAAATATTATCCACATTTGTCTGTTCAATTATAAAACATTGTATGTTTCTCACCCCAAAAACTTGTAAAACAAATCATGTAAAACGTGGGGCTATGAACTCACCGCAGCAGTGAAGTGAATGAGTAATAATCGAGTAAGTGAAATAACGAGTCACGAACGAATCCGAAGGCAACCTAATCAAACATAGGTCGTATAAGTACTATGTACTTCGATAACTAATAGCGTATACAATCCTATATAGCTCATCACCATTTATTTGTAATTTAAAAATCGTTGTTATAAAGTGAAAACGTTTATAATTATCGTTTTGGTAAAACTAGCATAACTTTCCCGTTTTAAACCTGTTTCTCGCGTTTCTTACGTCCACGTCTTCGTATTAAGATGATATATAAAAATATTACATTTTTATATTTTATAACCTTCTGATGAACAGTACTTTTACTGTTTATCACGTTTTATAAATGTTTCTTTTATAAATTTAATTATCGTAAAACCCGTAAATGCAACAACTTATTCATTTTAATCCCGATTTTAGCGATTCCTTCGAGCACGTATTTGTTATCAAAATTATCACATTTTTATAAAGTGGGGTCTGCTAATGAACAGTAATTTTACTGTTCAAAGTTTATAAAATTACTTTTATAAATTTTAATTATCGTAAACGTCGTATTTTATTCGTTTTAGCTTCGTTTTTAGTAATTCTTTCGAGCACGTTCTCATAATTGAAAGTTATATTTATTTATGAGGTTTACAAAAATAAATGTTTCTGTCATGAACAGTAACTTTTTATAAAATTTATTTTATAAAAGTATTTTTATATACATTTTAAGCATAAAAACTCGCGTAATTCATAACTTCTATCGTTTTAATCAAAAATTACGTTTTCTTATTGTTTTGGAATCCTAAAAATATGTACAATCTGTGAAAAATACTAAACTTTCTGTTTAAGAGAAAGTATATTTTATAACTTCTTGTTAAAAAGTTTATTTTTATAAACCGGTATTAACGAATAATCGTGTTTTTATCGTAACTTCTTCGTTATTAATCCGTTTTTCGAGTTTCTTACCTTTTTGGAATCATCATGAGACGTATTATTTTTATAAAAGGTCAAACCCACTGATTAAAATTCGAATCCAAACAGCCCCTTTAATGTTTAATATGTATACTTTTATAACAAGCATTGTTTTATGGTACTTTTTACTTTTGTAAATTACCAACCCCCCCCCAAAAATGATACTTTAAACCACAAATATTAAATTACTCACATATAAATATGTCCATTAGTCCACATAATGTCCAAATTTCAAGTTAACAAGTCCATAATGAACACTTATAAACCTAACTTTCTTAAGTAAAACCTTAAATACTAGTTTATACATAAATCATTTTAATACATAAAACCAAGAGTGTACAAGAACTTACAACCAATGTATAACCTCAATATACCAACCATAATAACATGTGTACAAATCCATTTAAAACATGTTTACAAGAAAAATCCATATTATTACAAGTTTTAAACATATCCTAAGAGGTGATTTTAACTACATAGAACATCATAACATAAAACTCTGAAAGTGAAAAGATAAAGGGGCTTTTAGAGTGACCTTAAAAAGATGAATAATGATGATGAGAAATATGTGCTAAACCCTTGTTTAGACTTTAAACCCAAGCTTGCAAGAATGAAAACCCTAATTTTCCAAATAAAAACCCTAGTTTCCTTTCTTGTTTAACCCTTGCAAAAGCTTAACCAATACTTCAAATCACCTTGAGGTATCTTAGATATAGTGTGGGAAATGTATGTAAAGGTGGTTAGAAAAAATTTGTATGAATTATTTTAGGGTGTTTGTTTTGTGTCGTGGCCTAGCAAGAGAGAAAAAGGAGGAATGGTTTGATTTTTGGTTAAGTGTTGTGAAGTGTGTGTGTTCATACCACTTGTATGCTTGTATATATGAGTATTTGCTTGTTCAATGGACACCATGAGGGTCTTTATGAAGGTTTATGGTCAACATGGAACAAACATGGACTAGGTTTAATGAAGAAAGTGTTGTACAGGCAAGACCAAACAAGTGGGAAAGGTTTGGTGTGCTCCTTGTCCCTCCTTTATTGTTGTAATATCGTAGGATAGGGGGGGAAGACCAATTTTGTGTGCCTTAGAAAATTTGTACACATTATTTTACTTATACATGAAAAGTTTATAAAGTAGTTTATATAAAGTGTATATGGTATTAAATGGTAACCGATGTAGCTTGGTTGTTAGTTTTATTTTTATGAACTATATGACTAAACATTGCCTAAACATTGATTAAAAGTTAAATAAAACTTGAGTGTTGTATGTAAAAATAAGTATTTAGTTGAAGCAGATAAATTAATAAGGTTCCGGGTATGCCTAAACGTAATTTAATCGCGAAACGTAAACGTTTTACGTAACCGATAAAAATAAATGAACAATGTTAATAATTATCCTCAAAATAATTACTTAACCCTTGCTTGATGTAAACATTTAATTATTTTATGCCCGTTTACATTGAATGATAATTTTTAGCTTACGCGATTTAACTTAACGTTTACGATTTAAAGCAAACGCGTACAATACTAAAAATACATAGTGAATTTATTGATGACGTCAATGACCCTAAAACACGGGGTGTTATATAGAACCTCATGGGAGGTGTTAGGAAAGTGATTTGGGTCTAAGAATCATTCATACAAAAGCTTGGACTTTTGTAAGTTTCCATTTTTCACTTTTTAGCTCATTCACTGTTCAACTGCTTATTAGTGCTTATTTCTTGTTTGTAGCTGCTTATTTATGCTTGTTTATGATGTTTAATGCTTATTTTGCCTAGGTTGTAGTTTGAATTTCATTTGTGCAAGTTTTTCTTTAAATCTGTCTAAATAGCTTATATCATAGCATAATTGTTAATCTTTAGATTCTGGCTTATTTCTGTGTTTAAGCTGGTGCATTAGGTTTAATTTAAGTTAAATAACATCTGGTCTTTAAGGTTTTAATTCTAAATTTTAAGTCTTCAAGTTAGAAAAGGCATTTTAACTTTTAAAGGGGTGTTTGGTTTAACTGAGTATGTGGGTGAAAATGGGTCAGAATGAGCTTTTGACACTTGAGTCATTGAGTTTTAGCTTATATTAGTCCTAAAATTCAGTTTCCAAAAGCTGTTGAGTGTTAAATCTCAAAATCTTATCTTATATTAGTGGTTGTCTGAATCTGTGAAGATCTTGGTGTGTAAATCAGTGCTATTGATTAGATCTTGGAATCTTATGAATGTGTGATGTTTTTGTGTCTAATGAATGGTTAAAACAAGTTAGAACCAAAACCTTTTAGCCTGCATTTGTTGTTTTTGTTATTGTACAATCTGTCAAAAAAATTGCCAAGTCTTGAAAATTTAAGAAACTGCTTTTTCAACTTATTTTTCTGGCTTATCCTTTATTTCAAACTGCTTTTTGAAAAATGATATGTGTTCTTTGAAGTCCAATTTTAATCTGTTTTGAGGTCTTTTGGTCATAAGGTTCTGTTTTGTGGCTTATTTTTAAGCTCAAAAGTGCCTACTTAGGCTGTGGTTTAACAGTTTTAGTACATTTTGCTTATCTGCTTTATTGTGCTTATTTGCTATTTTCCTTAGCTTATTTTTGTTAACATATGCTTATTAGGTGTAGTTAAGTTTCTGTGGTAGCTTATTTGTCACTTTGACTGCTTATTTGTGCTTAAAAATGCTTAAAAGTTAAACATTCTAGACATAGTAAAAAAAGGGGCTTAACTGTCATTTCTTTTTGATAAATTTTGGGCTTATTAGTGGTTTGTGAGAAAAGTGTGTTTTTTAAAAGTTGATTATTTTAGCTATTTTAACAATTTTGCAAAAAGAAAATCAAAAAAAAATGTTTCAAAAAAAGAGAGAGGCATGGGGTTTGAACCCATGACCTCCCCCTTAACACACAGTCGTCCCATAAACACACACACAAACCACTAGCACCAGATAGGGCCATCTGCTAGGTTTGCATACATTTATTCTTTATACACATGTTGGCCCTTTAAGCCCATAAGCACTTCGAGCCTTATTCCAGCTTACTTCAGGCTTATTTGATAAGTAGTGTGTTGCATTTTATTTTTCCTGCCTTCCTGACAACATTTAGGACTTTTGTAGAATTTTTTAGATTTTTCTAAAGTCATTTGTTATTTTTCTTTAATTTTCGTAGGTTAAAATTTTAAAAAGTCATTTAAAAATAGAAAATTAATTTAGAAAAATACAAAAAAATAGTTTTTAGTTTTAGAATTAATATTTTGAGTTTTACAAATTTTAAAAACATTTTTATCATTTTTAGATTTTCATTTTCATTTTTAGCTTTTTAATTTAAATTTAGAAATTAGTTTTTAATTATAAAAAGTAGTGAAAATTATTTTTCTTAGTTTTTATCATATTTTAGACTTTTCTAAGGTAGAAAATCATTTTTTGAAATTTTTAGGTGTTAATTTGTTATTTTCTAGAATTTTAAATAGATTAAATAGGTTTTTAATTCATTAAAAATTATTAAAAAGTAAAAAAAATATAATTTCTTTTTAGAAAATTTTCTTTTGTCATTTTAGAGGTTTAGAAACTAAGTTTGCATTTTTAGGGTTAATTTTGACTTAATTGATAATTTAGACGCGTTTTTAGGATTCCCGATTGCGTTTTTAGTTTAAATTTGTCTGCCTTAATTGTTTTTAGTATAGATTGCATTAAATTTCCCGTAGATTTAGAAAACCAATCAAAATCTTTGTTCCATTCAAGCATCAAATGTCAAACCGTCTTTCGACTTTCCATTGCATTCCTCGTTGGGGATAACGACCCGGGAATCACATACTTCCCGGTTTCTACATTGAGATTTTTTATTCTTATTATATATTTATATATTTATTATATTTAATATATATAAAGGGTTGAATTTATCATTGTCAGGTACCTATTGAGGATTAGCCTTTACTTGTTGATACTTCACCTACAGTCCTATCACCGGGCTATGTGGCTGACTTCGATCCTTCGGAGGAGGATCCCGCTGATTATCCTGCTGATGAAGGGGATGATGATGATGATGATGGTGAGGAGCACGAGGAGGAGGAGGAGCATCTAGCTCCGGCCGACTCTACTACATTACCTGCTATTAACCCTGTCCCCTTAGCTGAGGATACAGAGGCATTTGAGATCGACGAGTCTGCTCCTACACCTCCATCACCACCTACCCATACTGGCCCTACTTATGCTGAGGCACCACTATATGATTCGGTCGAGAGCTCCATCACCACCACATGTACCATCACCTAGACTTTGCAGGGCTACGATATTTGTCCGACCCTAGAAACCGATGGCAGCTGCTACTGAGGCACTCATTGTTGCGGTTGCTGCTGCACTCCCTTCATCATCACCACCACCATCTCCACTTACTCTACTATCATCTCCACTCCCCTAGATTCCCTCACCACCATTACCTTTACCATCACCACCACTACCATTACCTGCACCATCATTACCTTTGCTATTACCTGCTACTGACCGTAGGGAGGATGTTCCCGAGGCTGATGTGCCGCCTTGAAAGAGGTTACGTTTGACTGCTCCCGCTCCTAGGTTTAAGTTGGGGGAGAGTTCAGCAGCTGCTGCTGCTAGACAACCCGGATTGGATGTTACTCATGCTATTGATTACAGTTTTGTTGATATTATGCATGCCACCCCTGGACGTCCTATGTCTGGAGAGGTTGGTGATTATTAATTTTTGACCACACCTTTTATATATAATATATAATAAAATATAAAATATATATTAAGTATAGTCTAAAAACACAATCAATGAAACCGAGAAGTAGTATAGAATGTTCCCGGGTCGTTTATCCCCAAAAAGGCTGGACTGAAGAATTGATACAGTCGGAAGATTGGAGTTTGAATGAGAGAAATGATTTGAGAGTGTGGAGAGCTAAATTAAACAATAACAAACAAAAACGATTAAGAAAAACCTAAAAATTATGAAATTAAGCTGAAAAACGAGAGCACGAATCCCGAACAAGGGGTCAAAAACCTAAAATCTTCAAAATTAACCCTACAAAGAAATTTTTACTTCTAAACTACTCTAGGGGACTAATAATGAAGAATGAAAAACATGTCCACATCATGGATTTTCAGAATTACATCAACTCGATACTTCATAATGGCTTTGAAGCTCTAATGATCAAGATTCATTGAATTTTTCGCCCGCGGTGGTAGTTTTTTGGCTAAAATCCTCGAGAATTTGCCAAGAAACATCGAGAGCAAATCCAAAGATCGTAATTCAACACGAAACAAACCGTTGTTTCCAAAGTGAGTACGAGTAATTCTACCACCAGGAGTATTCTCCAGATGTTGGGCCGAACTTAAAGGATAAGGTGAAGGCCTACTTCTAGATAAGAAAAAACCAACCCCAAGCTCTCCCGCTACCGTAAAAGAGTCGAGGAAAGTTATGTAACTTGTGGAGGTGCTCATTCCTGTACCGAAATTAATCCTAATCATCCCCACCGATGGCAACGTTTATCATGACAATATTCAAGAATACGTCTCTTAAACCGCCGTGGCTAATTTCAATCAAGGAAATACCGTTTACCGACCCCCGATTGCAAATTCAAATTCCTACCATCCGGTTTTACCTCCCTGTTAACAAAACCAAGGAAAATATCAAAACCTTTACAATCAAAAACCAGGGAATAATTACAAACAAAGGCCAAATTTATTGAACCTCACGATTAAACAACCCTCCGTTCACCATGCTCTGCCTTCCCAAGCTCCCTCTTCTCAAATACAAGGTGTGTCAAAGGATGACTTTCAAAACTACATCAAAGCTAATGATGCGGTTATGAGAAATATGCAAAATCAAAATCAAAACTTGCAAAATAAAATGACCAATTTAACGGACATGCTTACCAAGTTCGTGAATTCCAATACCGCTTCTACTTCGGGTTTAGGGACACTCCCTAGTAATGACCAATACTTACCCAAGGACAGACTTGAAGGGTCTTACACAACCCGAAGCTGTGTTTGCTTATCAGGACCCACGATTCCTACTACTTCTTCTTCTCCTCCTAAAGAGATGGAACGTGAAACCGGTGACAAAGGACACATGGCCTCCTACTAATAACGAAGTACCGAATGGCGTCCAATACCTTCCTGTTGTCCAAGTTTAACCTCAAGTACTAAATTCCTGAGCCCGTATGTTTTTGTTCCCGTTAGTGCAGCCGAAGCCTAACCCGAAAAACGTCAATATCCATATCCATCTAGACTTAATGACCAAAAGATCCACGAAAAAGCTAACAATCAAATTGAGAAATTTTACCAAATCTTTTAAGATTTGCATTTCGACATTAGCTTCGCGAATGCTTTAATTCTCATCCCTAAATTTGCTTCAACACTTAAGAGTTTGATTAGCAACAAAGAAAAATTTGCTTCCCGGCCGACTTTGTAGTCGTAGACTTTGATGCCGATCCCCGAGTTCCCCTAATTCTTGGGAGAATCCATCTGTAGAGACCGGGACGAGCCTTGATTGATGTATAACAGAAGAGGAATAACTCTTCGTGTTGGAAAAGAAGCCGTAACATTCAATCTTGATCAAACTTCGAGATACTCCTCTAATTATGATGATAATTCGGTTAACCGAATCGACGTCATTGATATGGCTTGTGGGAGATAAATCTCAAGAAGTTCTCAGTTTCTCTATAATTGATCGCGATGGCAAAATCCCAAACCTTATTATGACCGATCGTATCTTACCTCTTCTCCGACCCTCACTCCACTCAGATAGTGATTTTTCCTTCTTATGAGGAAGTCGCTGCCTTTCCCTCGCTCTTGAAGATGATCCAACTTCACCGGAAGTTGATCACTCTTATTACGATTCGGAGGGGTACATTCTTCTTCTTGAAGCATTTCTTAATGATGATCCATCATTACCCCCTCCCGCTTAAGGAAATTATTTGCCTAAAATTCGAAAAGAACTTAAAATTTGTAAAAGCAAAAAAATGATAATCTTTAATTGATGAACCTCCTGATGGCCGACTCAAGGACTTACCTCCTCAAATTGAGTACGCATTTTTGAGTGACGACAATTGCCTATCATAATTGCTAAACACTTTGAGTGGTCGAGGAAAAAGCCGCTCTCATAAAGGTTTTGAAGTCACGCAAGCGAGCCATCGCTTAGAAACTCTCCGACATTAAGGGTATTAACCTAGAATTTTGTACTCACAAGATTCTTATGGAAGAGGACTACAAACCGGTGGTCCAACATCAAAAATAGGTGAATCCAAAAATCCACGATGTCATTAAAAAGGAGGTTGAGAAACTTTTTGACGCAGGATTAATTTACCCGATCTTGGATAGTCCTTGGGTGAGCCCCGTACATTGCGTACCAAAAAAGGTAGCTTTAAACCGTTTGTTTAAAAATGATGGAAAAAAAACGAGTTAATTCCTACTACGCTTGTTACCCGGATGTCGTGTATGCATTGACTACCGTAAGTAAATGAAACGACACACCGTAAAACCACCTTTCCATATACCGTATATGGATCCAATTCCGAAAGAACTAAGCGGGAACGAATACAATTTTTTTTCCTTGATGGTGCTCAGGTTAACTTTCAATCCCATCGAACCTCATATCAAGAAAAAACTACATTCACATGACCTATGAACTTTCGCCTACAGTCGCTGCTTTTCTGGGCGAGTATGCATGCACCGGCACGTCCAAAGGTGTATGGTGGCTATCTTATTCACGATTATGATCCGAAAAAACAATGGAAGTCTTTAATGTGGATACTTCCGAATCATTGGGAATTCATTCAAAATTGCTTCTCTCTCATCGTTTTGGACAAGAATGCTTCAAAAAGTGTGAAAACACCAACTTTGGTCTAAATTAGAAAGTAGTCATTTTATGGTTAAGAAGGTATTTCCTTAGCCATTAAGATTCCAAGAACGGACTAAATGCGATAAATCCAAAGTCGAGTGATTTGCAAAGTTACCTCCATCCCCCTAACCGTTAAGGGAGTTCGAAGTTTTTCTCCTCGGTCATGCCGATTTCAAACCCGACGGTTCATTATAAGAGATTTTTCCAAAAATTTCCCGATCGAAGACTCATCTTCCCTTGAAAAAAAATACTCCGTTCATCTCTCAATGAATGTATTAAGCTTTTGAAACTTTTAAGAGAAAACTATTACCGAAGCTCCAATCTTGATTGCCCCCGATTGGGACTTACCCTTTGAGCTTATGTGCGATGCAAGCGACTTTGCCATAGGTGTGGTCTTGGGGCAACGTCATGAAAATCACTTTAGGCCTATACACCATGCTAGTAAAATAATGACCAAGGCGGAATCGCATTACACCACGACGAAGAAAGAAATTGTATAGCCGTGGGTGTACGCTTCAGAAAAATTCTGTGTCTTCCCTCATCTTGAACAAAAGCATTGTGATAAGGATCAATCCAAACCCCAAATAATCTCTCTCTTTTTGCCTAAAAAAAGAATCAAGGCGAGATTGCTCCGAGAGGTTCTCTTCTTTCAAGAGTCAAATTCAAAGTAATTTGACACAAAAAGGAGCCGAGATCTCGCGACGGATTCATCTTCCTAATTAGAAAAATCCTAATGAAAATGTGCTCAGACCAAAGGAGATAAATGAAATGTTTTCCTCTCGAGACACATAAATATTGTGACTTTTCGATGTTGAGAACTCAAGTACCCCCGTGGTTTTCGATTTTGCAAATTACCTACACGGGGAATTTCATTTATATAAAGGATGTCATCCCAACGAAAAGAACAAGTTTTTCAAAGATGTTAAACATTACTTTTGGGACGACCCCTATATGTTCAAAATATGTGCGAATCAAGTGATCCGGCGGTGTGTTGCGGGCCAAGAAGCTATTGACTTCCTCAAAGCTTGCCATAGTGGACCCATCGGGGGACACTACGGTGCCAACTACACCGCCAAAAAGGTAATTGATTCTCCGGAATTTTATTGGCCCACTATTACCGCCGACGCCCATTAGACTAGGTCACACCGATTGACACTTGTCAACGTCAAGGAAAAATTTCGCAACGTGATGAAATGCCTCAAAATTCCATCTAAATTTGCGAAATCTTTGACGTGTGGGGCATCGATTTCATGGGGCCATTCCCGTCTTCACGAGGGAACAAATATATACTCGTGGTCGTCGATTAGTTGTCGAAATGGGTTGAAGCGAAAGCGCTCCCCACCAACGACGCCCGAGTTGTTTGAAAATTCTTAAAATCTCTCTTTGCTCGGTTTGGAACTCCCCGCGCTATCATTAGTGATCGCGGTATGCACTTTTGCAATGACCAATTCTCAAAGGTCATGCTTAAGTATGGTGTCACTCACCGTCTTGCTACCGAGTATTACCCACAAACTAGTAGGCAAGTGGAAGTCTCCAACCGTGGTTTAAAAAGAATCTTGGAAAGGACCGTAAGCGAGAACCGTGCCTCTTGGTCAGATAAATTGGATGACGCACTATGGGCCTTCCGTACCACGTTTAAAATACCTATCGGGTGTACTCCTTACAAGCTCGTGTACGGAAAGGCATGTCATCTACTGATCGAGCTCGAGCACAAAGCTTATTGGGCCTTGAAGCATGCAAACTTTGACCTTAAGTCTGCGGGTGATCACCGGAAAGTTCAACTCAATGAATTAAATGAACTTCGTGATCAAGCCTATGCGAACTCTTTGATCTATAAAGAGAAAACAAAGAGGATCCATGACTCCAAGATCAAAAACCGCATTTTCAACGTTGGTGATTGAGTCCTCCTCTTTAACTCTAGATTGGAGATTTTCTCGGGCAAGCTTAAAACCCGTTGGTCTGGACCGTTCACCATTGCCCAATTGTACCCTTATGGCACTGTCGAGTTATCTCAAACCGACGTGCCAAACTTCAAGGTGAACGGTCATAGACTTAAGCACTACTTTGGAGGGGACGTATCACCAATGGTTGTCCCAGATCTCCAAACCTTCCCCAAGGACTAATGAATTTGGGGAATGGGTCAAGCTAAGTGACCTAAAACAAGCACTTCGTGGGTGGCAACCCATGCTTATCCGTAGTAATATTATGTAGTAATGAATAAGTGTTTTTTGTTGAGAGGAGGCTTGCCTCTTTCCTTTCTCATTTTTTGTGTTTTTGTGATGATTGTCCAGGATTGTCCCGGATTTTTGAAGCCTCTCGTGCTCGTGGTTTTATCCTTCGATCACTCAAGCTTCAAATCCTCAGCTTCATTTGGGAAATCCAAAATCCAAATCTTATCGACTAACGTTTATCTTTAAGCATACTTAATAAATGGGCTTTAGTGAGTGACGTATAGACCCTCTGAAACATTGAGGACAATTGTTCATTTTAGGTATGGGGGGATCTATCGATTTGATTGTGCTGCATTCGTTTTTTCACGTAAATCCCGTTTTTTACCTAAACCAAATATACCACCAAAATTCCAAAAAAATGAAAAAATTTAAAAATTTTCAAAAATAAAATATAGTTGTTTTCGTCACCAATTTTGACTTTCCTGCTGGGTAGAATAAGAATAAATTTTGACTCGATCGAGCGTGTTGAGCTCTAGCTTGTTCCTTAACTTTTAGACTAAGCATTCGCGATCTTCGCGAAGAACAAAAAATGATAGAGTTAAGTATGAGTTGGATTCTAAACAAGGATTATATGGAAATCTTAAGAGCTCATGTATGTAAATTTGGGGGCTTTTTCCCTCCCATAAGCACTTAACCGGAGACCTAATAATAACGCCTATTTTTAGAAATTAAACTTAAATCAACAATTTTTGTGATGTAGTCAATAATATTTTTTAGTCTGTTCAACTTTATACTTAAATTTTTCAAAAAGAAGTCTTCTCTATATATCGTTAAATAAAGTAAAATGAAATGGAAAAATAATGATGAAAAATGAAAAAAAAAGAATGATGAATAATAATTATAAATTGTGGGCTGATAAAAGTTTGCTGCATCTTGCCGGCTCACAACCGATGTTGCTGTCTTCTAAAAGGTCGAGGGTTACGATTGCAATTAATGTTATGTTTAATGTTAAGTGTGATTTAATAAATGTAGGGAAAATCTCCTTTTCTTAAATTTAAATATGCTTTTGACTAAGACCATGTGTTCATTTTAAGTTGTATTTTCTAAATAAGCTATGTGTAAACGGGAAACCTAAGAGTTTTTTAAACCAAAGGTCTGTGAGTCCCGATACTAGTCTCTGTGGGGTGTCAAAAGCCTGGTCACTTAGCCGCAAGGTTGGGATGTGCCGAGACGAAAGTCGCACAATGGGAACGATCTCTCTCGCCTTCAAACTCATTATTACTCTCGTTAAACGTGAAGCATAGAACTTTTGCAAAAGCGTTGATCCCAGGTTGAAATTCAAAATGGCACATTCACCTAAAAAGATATAATAAATGTCGAGAGTTGAAAAGTTCACAAGTTGCAAATATGAGTAGTGTTAGCAATCTTAACTAGTATATTTAAAACGGTATTTCGTTTTAAAAAAGCTTAGGTTTGGGACGAGTGAAAAATCGGGGACGATGAATTTATCCTCTTGTGCATTTTAGGAAATGGAAATGCGTCTTGTTCTATGATCCCTAACTGTTATGAAAATAATGAAAGTCAAATAAGTTAGTTGCTTAAAAAGAAAAATACAAAAATATATGTAGGAATAAGTGTGTATCTTTAAAAATGGTCAAAACGGGTCTTTTTCAAAATCTATTAATCTTAATTCCCTTTGATGAACACTAACTACTTCTCGAGTAATTAGTCGAGGGGATCAAGATTCCTTATTTTCTTAAGGTTTACTGTTTGAGAATAAAATCTTCAGCAAGACTTAATAATATAACTCTTGCCAAGGTAAAACTATGCAGAACTAATAAGTTAGTACTGCCAGTACATACTTAGTACTGCCAGTGTTAGTTAATACTGCTAGGAGAAAGAGTTAATACTGCTGATGGTCAAAGCTGCTGACTTGGAGATAAGTATGCATGGAGATTATTATGGGTTGTTTGTAACTGATCCTAAAAGATAGGTAGTTATCTTTGTAAAGGACTCCTTGTGTTCTATAAAAGGAGATCCTAGGTTTTAGATATAGATATACTTAGACGAATACTTTTAGAAAGTGATTGTGATAGCTTCAAGGTTGTAACCCCAGTACTACAAGAGTACTCGTATTATTATTCTAATAATATTGAAGCAGTTTGTTATTACTTCATTGTTCATTGTTTGTTTGGTTATTACTGTTCTATTGATAAACACCTCTAGAGTATCAAAGTGTAGATTCCGCATACACTTTGGTATACATACAAAGTCTCAACCATTGTTATTTTGGATTCATCCAAGGTAACAAACACTTTACTACGTAAAGAATCGATCAAGGCGTGGGATCAACAAGTGGTATCAGAGCCTGTGCTTTGAGAAACTTTGATCTAGGAACAATGGAGTTGGAAAATTCTCAGAACAATGCGTTGGCAAAGCTTCCCATGCTCAAACTCGGGGAGTATGAGATGTGGGAAATCAGGATCAAGCAGTACTTTCAGATCCAGGATTATGCGTTATGGGAGGTAATTGAGAATGGAAATTCGTGGGTACCTATTCCTGTTACAGCACCAGAATCTGGTCCATCAACAGCATTGAAGATGACTGTGCCCTCTACTGCTGAAGAAAAGATTTGCAAAAAGAATGATGTAAAGGCTCGAAGTCTTCTGCTCATGGCACTATCCAATGAACATAAACTTACCTTTAACCAGTATGTTGATGCTCAATCAATGTTTGCTGCCATTAAAGCTAGATTTGGAGGGAATGAAGCAACAAAGAGGACTCAGAAGGCCTTGCTGAAGCAACATTATGAAACTTCATGTAACATTCCGTATTCAAGGTCATTATTTTACTCCGATCTTTAATTCTATTTTCATTTTTAAGCGAGTTATTAAATTTT
>BQNB010090175.1:4384-27216 GCA_026074375.1 Tanacetum coccineum | reverse complement strand
AAACGAGCTAGACTTTTGACTTGTATCTTCGAGTGACCGAAGCTTCTTTGTTCGGGTCCATTTATGTGATCCTAACAGGAGTCCTGTCACAAAGTCCATGGAAATCTCATCCCATTTCCAAACAGGAATATCCAAGGGCTGAAGAAGACCACTTGCACGTTGATGCTCAATCTTCACCTGCTGACATGTTAAACACTTTGCCACGAACATAGCTACATCTTGCTTCATACCATTCCACCAGAAATTCTGCTTCAAATCCCCATACATCTTGGTAGAACCAGGATGAATAGAGAAAGGAGAACTGTGAGCCTCTGACAACACAGCTTCTCAAAGAGTGAGATCATCAGGAACACATAACCTATTACTGAACCAAATCACACCATCATTGTCCACCCAAAATTCCGTCTGCTTACCCTCCTCCAAATTTTGTATTATTGACCATAACTGGCTATCCTCCTTCTGAGCTTCCTTAATCCGTAAGATAAGGTTAGGTTCAATCTTCAAGCTGGCCCAATAACCATCATACCCACGGATACACAGTTCAACTTCCATGAGTTCTAAGTCTTTGATGATTTCAGGCTCAATCTTGAGATTCGCCAAGACTCCCGACTTCCTACTAAGTGCATCAGCCACGACATTAGCTTTGCCAGGATGATACTAAATGTTTGTGTCATAATCTTTGAGAAGTTCCAATCAACGTCTCTGCCTCATATACAACTCTTTTTGAGTAAAAATATATTTGAGGCTTTTGTAATCGGTAAAGATGTCACAAATTTCCCCATACAAATAATGCTGCCAAATCTTAAGGGCAAAAACCACTGCTGCCAACTCCAAGTCATGTGTCGGATAATTCACCTCATTTGGTTTTAGTTACCTCGATGCATAAGCAATAACCTTACCATGTTGCATAAGAACACAACCAAGGCCTTTCTTCGACGCATCACTATAAATCTGATAACCACCAGTGCCAGAAGGAAGAGTAAGTACGGGAGCAGAAACTAATCTCTTTTTCAGCTCTTCAAAACTCTTCTCCCGTTCTTCATCCCAGACAAACTTTTCACCTTTCCTCATAAGCTTCGTCAACGGTAAAGCCAAACATGAAAATCCCTCTACAAATCTCCTATAGTATCCCGTAAGACCCAAGAAGCTTCTAACCTCGGTTATTGTCGTCGGTCTTGGCCATTTAGTGATAGCCTCAACCTTCGCAGGATCCATGGTAATACCATCCGCAGATACAATATGGCCCAAAAACGCCACCTGCCCCAACCAGAATTGACACTTCGAAAATTTCGCATAAAGCTTTTTTTGACGCAAAGTCCCCAACACAATACGAAGATGATCTTCATGCTCCTCCTTCGTCTTCAAATACACCAAGATGTCATCAATGAATACTATGACGAATTTGTCTAAATACTCATGGAAAACACGATTCATCAAGTCCATGAATACAGCCGGAGCATTAGTCAGTCCAAACGGCATCACAAGAAATTCATAGTGACCATAACGAGTACGGAAAGCAGTTTTAGGAACATCCTGTCCTTTCACCCGTAACTGATGGTAACCAGATCTTAAATCAATTTTAGAGAAAAATTTTGCACCCTGAAGCTGATCAAACAAATCGTCGATTCAGGTAGGGGATAACGGTTTCTAATAGTGACACGGTTCAACTCCCGATAATCAATACATAGCCTCATGCTACCATCCTTCTTCTTCACAAATAGAACAGGAGCGCCCCACGGAGATATACTCGGACGAATAAAACCACGCTCTAGAAGTTCCTAAAGTTGTTCCTTCAGTTCTTTCAATTCAATCGGTGCCATACGATATGGAGCTTTAGAAATAGGTTCAGTCCCCGGAATCAATTCAATACTGAATTCAACTTCACGTTCAGGTGGTATTCTCGGAAGTTCTTCTGGAAATACATCAGGAAAATCCCGAACAACTGGATGACTCTCGAGGTGAGGCCCATCCAACGAAGTATCCTTGATGGAAGCTAAGAAACCTTCACAACCATGCAAGATTAATGCACGAGCTTTCAAAGCAGAAATGATCTTGATAGGTTTACCAAGCTGGGAGCCATGGTAGATGAATTCAGGGTTACCCAGATCACCAAAGATGACACGTTTGGTATGACAAATGATGGTGACACGATGTTCAGTCAACCAATCCATGCCCGGAATTATATCAAAATAATTCATATCTAGATGAAACAGACTAGCAGAACGAATCTTATCATCAAATCGAAGAGGACAGTTCTGATATTCATGGTCAATGATCGCCAGACTTTTCATAGGCGTAGATATCGATAAGGTATAATTAAGTAGCGTAGGGGAGATGCTAATGTGTTTAGTAAATCAAACAGAAACCACAAAAATGTGTTGCACCCGTATCAAATAAGACAAAAACAGCACGACCATTTAAGAAGAGAGTTCCCAAAATGGTACCTGAAGAGTTAGCCGCCTGATCCTTGGTCAAAGAAAATACTTTCCCCTTAGCAGCAGGTTGCTTGTTGTTCCCATTTCCTCTACCACCGTTTCCACCATTCTTAGGGCAATCCCAAGCTATATGCCCAGTCAAACCACAAGTGAAACAAGCTCCAGTAACCTTGTGACATGCCTTGCCCGGATGAAGTTTCCCACATGTGTCACATGGAGGAGAGGAGGCATAGTCCGGGTATCCTTTCTGACCTGAAGACCCAGAAGAACGGTTGTACTGCTGACCTCGGTTCTGCCATGACTTTATATTACTGTTGCCACCCTGCCTATCATAACTGCGACCGTCATAACCCTTTTGATCATAACCCCTCTGATTGTTACCCTGCCTATCATAACCACGCCCGTCATACCTCTTCTGATCATACCCTCTCTGATTGCTACGCTGAGCTGTCGGTCGAATACGGTCCCCATCACGGTTTCTCTTGTTATTCTGACTTGACCTCTCATGGAGAATCTCAATGTTCCTAGCAGCATTGGACACTTGAGCCACATCAGTAAATTCCGTGTTCACTATCCCATCTAGAATCCAATCACAAAGTGCCCACTTGAAATGCTTGGCTTGTTCCTCTAGAGGACCTGCCTTCTTACCCACGAAACCTGCCAACCTGAGAAACCTCTTCATAAACTCACCACTGGTCTCTCCATCTCTCTGACGAATCGTGTGGTACTCCCTCTCATACTTTTGTTGCTCAGACCTGGGAAAGTACTGCAAAAAGAAGATGTCACGGAAATCCTTCCATGACAAGGTAGCCACATACGTCTCACCTCCTTTGGCTTGTTTAAAAGCCTTCCACCAATTGAGAGCATCTCCTTCCAACTTGTAACTTGCCAACCTAGCCTTGAATTCATCAGCACATCCCAAAACCTCGAATATCTTCTCAATGTGAGCAATCCAGTTTTCAGCATCAACTGGAGTGGTTGCGGAGCTAAAAGATCGAGGCTTCTGTTTCCCAAACCTTTCCAACCAGGTGTGGATGGTGGGAGGTTGGTCACCACTTCCCCCAGCGCCATTCTGACGGATCTCATTGGTGAGCCGAGTAGTGAGACCAGGTAGCAATGCATCAACTGCTCGCTGCACCGCCGCCTCAAAAGCAGGACCCAAAAATTCGGGGGTAGATCCACGTGTGCCGACCATCTTAGTAATCAACAAATGAAACAGCGAAGACAATTTAGAGTTAAGATCAAAATACGAAAGGAAGCGATCATATCAAAAGGAAACCTAATGTCTACCCAATCCTCACAGGTCATAACCTAGGTTCTACAGGGCGTAACCTGGCTCTGATACCATAATTGTAACATCCCGCTCCGATAAAGAGACCAAGAGTCACATTATGGTGTCATATCAGAACATATAAACGCAAGCGGAAGACTTTATTAAATAAAAATACTAAGTCATGTAACAAAATGACTTCCAAAAGTATTAAATTCCAACAAAGTCTAAATGAAAAGAGATCTTCAAACGAAATAAGTCTTAAACATAAATCCAAACAAAGGAAATCTATCAAGGGTCGGTCCTCTAAAAGCTTCCTACTCTCAACACTCAAATCCCAGCTTCCCGCTTATTACCTGCCGCAGGAAAAGAAAATGCGGCTGAGCTAACGCTCAGTGAACATATATAATAATAAAAAGGTAATAAGACAAAAGAATAAATGAAACGAATCACGAAAACCTGCTAAACAAATATCATACAAAATACGAATCAAATGAATAAGAATCAAGAACAACAAAGGAATGCCCACGAGCTCAGATAAATGTCTAAACATGATACATGAATAGACCCTAAACAGATATAATCATATAGCCACATAATAAGTTGTATACAAGATTTGCAACTCCTGATGTACCAAATGTGATATGGGGTGTATAGCACACACATAATCATTCACCCGAATTGAACAAAACAAAGTACCTAGGATGCATACATACGCTCCCTGAAAAACAAAGTCATATCCATATACACAAGTACAATGACGAGTAGACATACATATGTAAGCTAATAATAATCAAAGGCCATCATTCAAAAGGGAACACCGTGGACTAATCACACCGCCACATATAGTGTCATGCCATTGGTGCATCAATGACATGGTCATGGTACCTCCATGACTAGTTCAAATAGCTCGGGCAAAGATTTAAGCAAACTAAACGAGTTACCAATAATTCAATCAAGATAACGGATCTAATATCATATTCAAACACACATCAAAGGAATTATGAATGTAAATATCAAATCAAACAGAATATCAACGAGTATCAATGAGTCATGAGTACGGATAGCAAATCAGACAGAATATTAAACGAATCAAAGTAGCTAAAACAAATAAGAATCAAGTCATGAGGTGTCCTTACTAAAAGGACGGAATATATGTACCTTAACAAATACGCAATGGAGAGAAAGAACATAAAGACAAGAGATCACTCCATATTCACTGAATCTATAAGAATCCATAATTACATATCATTATATATCTTATTTTATATGTTCATTGCTAAATCTTAGTACTTATAGCACTTAATAAAACCTAATTAGGGTTTTCTTAATTTTCAGAATCTGTAAACTTTTTAAGGGTTGGTTTCGAATTTTATAGACACATTAAACGACCTAATCAAAATCTACCAAAAATCATAAAGGTTCCCACATGTTTCTAGTATCTCCATGAATTTTGGTTGATTTTATTTCCATGTATAAATACCCCTTTAACCATCGTTACCAAAATTGATCCAGAAAATGACCTGCTGGTACTTTCAAAAAATTCACGAGTAAAACCTCTACTTAGACAACTCAAAAAATTCTGAAAAACATCATGGATGTAGCTAATATCATGAATATTTACCAGTTCGAATTTCAAAGGCTAACTCCTTACGGTTTGAGAATTAAAAATCAAATACTACTACTGAATTTTTCAGACAAAAATTCCAGATTCGACACTTAATCTTATAAAAATTAAAAATCGACCTTCCTGACCTCTAATGGACATGAACCTGGATTTTTCAGAAACTAGACTCTTTGAATTTAACTTTAGGCTCAAGAATCATGTCAAAACTCGTTTTTATCACCAAGTTATACCCCGATCAATATGACCCAAAATTCTGGACAGAAACATAAAGGCATATAAACTCTAATTCTTACCAATCCTCTTCATAAAACATATCCTAGGGTTTTTGATCTTGTAGGTTTTCATTAAAACATCATTAATGATTATCTAGGGTTTCATAACAAGATTTTAACAAGATTATTTCAGGTTCAATCATAAAGAATTTTACAAGATTATTACACATGTTCTCCTTTTACAATTTTATGATTTTATGCAAAACTTTATGTTTAATCATGGTGACACAAAGAATGAATTCAAAAGAACATGGAACACCTTAGAGAATCAAGAATGGAGAGGATCACAAGAACAAGAACACCAAAGAATTAAAGCCAAGAATCACACCAAAAACACCAAGGTTTGAAAAACACTACCGGAATCACCAATTACTACACCACCTTCTTCTTCTTACAAATTCTATGGATGAACCCTAGTTTGGAAGTAAAATTTTTGAGAGAGAATGGTGAGGGAGAAGGGATAAAGCCGACCATATATATATAGAGGAGAGGGGGACAAAAATTTCCTATTTTTTAGAAGATTTCAAAAGATTTGCTTTAATCCTTTTACACTTAATACTTAAAATAAGTTTTGTAAATAAATAAAAGATATCATACTAAATAAAGGGGGCGGCCATATATATATATATATATATATATATATATATGTATATATATTTGTAAATTAAAAATATATATATATATATTTATATTATATAAAATACCTTATGTTATGTATTTATAATACACTTATAATTATAACCTAAGGTTTTAATGTTAAAGACTTATTATTCAAACTTAGGTTATATTCAAAATGGTAAAATAAAAATGTAAACCAAATTTTTAGGTTTTACATATTTTGCTTGGTAGATTCTCCAAGTTGAGTTTATGAGCAAGAATTTGTGTTGAATAGCCGTCTTGAGATTTCAAGACTCCAACACTGCTAGATTTCCATATTGTAGATAATTCACCAACTTCGTCGATTTTTTTTCAGCGAGGTCATGTACAAAATATAGGAAAAACATGCAAAGTCCTATCTCGGGTATCTACGATTAATTAAATAAGCTAAATAATCTATACAGGAAACCAATACGCCATATCCATAAACTGGAATACGCCATATCGAGAAACCTGTAAAAAGTATCTAAATACAGGTCAGTCTGTTGAATACGCTGTATCATGTGCATGAATACGCCGTATTGACATAACTGACAATAATGTTTAAAGTGCATAAAAATAAAGGACTATTAACGTCCAGACATTCAATACGTCGTATGGTATGGAGCGGATACGCCGTATTGATGTCTGGGAAGATAGACTCGATGAAAATAAATAACAATCCGGGTTGTCTCTCGGGAAGCACTTTCTTTACAGCGAAGTCTTTAGGTTAGACTTTTTCTTCCTTCTTCCAGCTTCTTCATTCGGTTCTTGTTACCATCCATCATGCGAAAGATTTCTTGGTATGCTCGGCATGCTTCTTTGCTTGTACTCATCAAATCTTCGTATTCACTTTCTTTAACAGCAACGTACTCTTCGTCTTATCCGAATGAATATTTGATCATCTCGAATCTTCTTATATTAGAAACCGACAACTCATGAGTTTCATTAACGCATAACTCATATCTTTCATCATCTTCATGTTTATTCTTATATTCCCATTCATTTCGAATTACGTTGGTAATTCAAAGTCGTCTAACTTTTCACTTCATCATTCGATTTCAACTATCTTACAGTGATGTAAATCTTCGCATAATCAGCCTTATTTCTTAAAGCTTCTTCTTTTAGCTCGCTATCCTTCTATAGGTGCTGAATTAAAAGATTATCATATAAACAAATATTAAACGCAACGGAACAAGCACCTATCAACGGATCTATAGAGTCATATGATCAATCAAAGTTAAAACAAGAAAAAAATACCTTTGTAGCGTGATCAGTAGAATCAAACGGTGACCTTCACCTTAACACAACAGTTCCAATGAAACCAAGTGATCAATGGAGATCACCTCTATGATGTATCCACACTACACTTTCTTGTATACCAAATTGATGCTAGTCTTTACCCCGTAGCTTTGTAAAACACTTTTGAATGAACAAGATTTAAAAATTGGATCAAGAAAAATGAAAACACACACGCTGTATGTGTTTGTGTGCCATGTTTTATAGAGAGAAAAGAGGAGACATATATGGTAAATTGGTAATCAAATTAATGAGAGAATATCTCATATTTATTAACCAAAATTAACTTGATCTTATCCCTTTTTGTTCTCTATAGTGGCCGGCCACCCTTATAGGTGTTAGTGGGCTTTCTTAAAATTTTCAAGTCCAATAAATATAGTACACCACTTATTTATTAGAAGCCCAATATTGATCCCGAGTTACGTAGGCTATTTATATACCGTAAATACAATAAAAACGATATATAAAATGGTATCTTAATGTATATGTGTGTGACCTCATAGGCTCACATGTGTCTAGCCATATAATTAGTTATTATGACATGAGCATACTCCAACAGCTCCCACTTGCGCACATCATTATAATCAAGTAATTATACAAGCAAAGGTTAGCGTCTAGCAACACGCCAATGCCCCCAGAGACATATGAGGATAGTTTCTTAAACATCTCATTTAAATGTTTTAGATATCAATCATCCTTTTGTTATAGATACTATGTTGAACATCTAACATGGATTCTAAGTCATTCTTATGTTTAACAATTTTGTTTCTCGATATAGACACTGAACTAGATTACCAAATTTAATCAAGTATCATCTTAATTACATTTGGGTGCGGCCACACATACATCTGTTCAAATTATCAAGGGGCCCAGTACTATCTTACTCCATAACATGTGGAGGAACAAATCCTATTTTGACTACACTTGTCCGTTATGTGTTTCATATCCCTCCTGAAAATAGCCTTTATAGCAATCTTCAACAGGTCAGCGTTGAACCATATCTAAGATTGAAATTCCACACACACAAAACCTACTTGCATCTCAAGTATGAGGATGATAGACATAACCACTTGCGAGATTCACTATTGATGCTGATCCATGTAGTGAATACTCATAGGTTGGGTCAGTCCAATGTTCATCCAATGAACAACATATGAGTTTGGCGGTATCATCCTTTAATATTCATACCGTATGAATATACCCAAAACACTCACATTTGTCTTAACTCAATGATGCTCCCGTATCATTAACTGACAATGGATGATTTAGAATAAATAAATTATTCATGGAATTAAACATGCTAATATAGAACACAGTTGCATATGTGAAGACGATCATACCAGGTATATCAATTCATTATTTAATACAACTGTTTAATGTTTCATTATCCAAATACTAAAAACAGATATACATGAGACTACTAGCAGGTCAAAGTTCAATGTTCCTAGCATGATAAACATGTTTGGTACAAGACATTAACTTTGTAAAAAGTACCAACTTAGTTATCATCTGAATGACCTTTGAGAATACTTGTTTCAAAACTCACAAGCAGTGAAGGTTTTGAATAATACGATGATTGTTATTTTATATATGTGCGTTCAAGTGCTAATACAATAATACTAGAATCTCCATAAAAAATTTCATAGGTTGTTTGAAGCAAGCAAAACCACCTATATGAGATAGTCTTCTTAACAGCTTCCCAAACTATAAAGTATTCTTATTCTTTGATAAATAGTGCAACAATGCTTTCAATCAGGCATGTCTAGTCAGCAATATTATCATTTATGATGAAAATCCCGCAATGACTTGGATTGAGAATCATCTCAATCAAAATAAGCATTAATGTATAACCTCAACACTGGTCTCCTTATTAAAATCCGTAAACAATGAACATGTCTTTAGTTCTTAAAAGGCCTTTTAGAATGTTCTTTCAATAGTAGTCTAATGAACTTTCACTTAGTTACTATGGTTGTAAGTTCATCTTGCATTCATGCAAGTGCTACAATTAGTCTAATACATATCATGATATACATAATGAAAAACTTTAGCTGAACCAAACATTTTCAAACATGTGTTTAACTCATCAGGTGAGATAGAACTTGAGTCTTGCTCAATGATGTGTCATGTTATGTTAGACTTATTAATCGTGTATGTTTATCGTAGTAAAGTATGCTCTAAGGTTACATGTTTTATTTCTTATATTCATCGATAGAAATATTATTCCAAACTAAGGATTAAAATCTAGCTTAGGTGAAATATTATTTCCAATATGTTGACAACATATAAGATATAAGAAAGACAAAACATAATGCTCCGACTAGCTTTAAGTTGTACTCAGGAGATCTCTTTGTTTCAATCAAAATCAAATTATTGATTTAAACTTAAGATTCCAGCTCATAGATGCATGCTCTAATCCACTTGGATTTTACATCTTTCAAATTTTCTAAAGATAACTTGGATTCATAAACCCTTTTGATTACACAACGTCCTCGCAAAGGTAATCATTCAAGAAAGTGTTTTGACATCCAATTGCCATATTTCATATTCATGAAATCAAGTATGGTAATTAATATCTTTATTCATTTAACGCTTGCAAGGAAAAGAAGCTTTAATCATAGTCAATTACTTAAGTATAAGTAAAACCCTTATCACAAGGCGTGCGTTTAAATGTGTGTACATTTTTTTCCATATTAGTCTTCTCCTAGAAGAACCAATTTAACTTCTCAGTCTTACCGATTTGTGAAAGATCAATTAAATTCTAAAAATGATTTTTTTCATGGACTATATCTCAATATTTATTATGTCTTTAGCTAGTGCATTCAAAAGGTTCTGTAAGAAGAGACTTTCTCCAAAACAGATGCTCCCACTTGCTTCGTGTAAGAGGATACTTTCTCTAAATACGCAGCAAGTCGAGAAACAATAAAATTGTTCTCGTTTGGGATGTATAATGTATGTTTACAGTTCTTGACTCTAGTTTGCTAATAACACGCTTAACGTGATCTCAACAAATTCAGAACTTTAGTTAAGACTTAATGGGAGTCTTCCCATTCCATAGCCTGATGGTGTCTTAGTTACCTTCTTGATTGGAACCATATTTAGTAAACATGTGGCTTTACTTAATTTTGTTAACCTTGATAATATTAGAGGCATGGTAGTTAAAGTTATCAAAAATAAAACAATACCAACAGAGTTTGATTTTACACATCAGACATACCATAGTAATGTGGTATTCTATTAGTAATGGGATTGTGAGAGAGTATCACAATTCCTTAGATAACCTAATACCCTTTGGCTCACATACTTGCCAATTTGTTCAAACATAATGGAACTAACAGTAATTTCAATCCAATTGCATGCTATAACGTAGAAGTCTCAGAGAAGTTTAAGGATTTTATGTACATGTCTTAACTAGAAGACATAACACGTTAATTGCTAACATTACGTTATAAATCTTTGAACATTTCAATGACTTTATGTACATGTCATGACAAGGAGACATGACAAGTCAATTGCTTACTTTATAAGTCTTAGAACAGTTCAAGGACTTTATGTTTATGTCTTTACAAGAAGTCAAAAGCATATTAAATAAAGTATTATTGAACGCCGACCCTTGGCTTCAACTATCTTTCAAGTTAATTACATACTTCTTATTAATGTCTTTACAAGAAGACACAATCATATTGTCTAAACATTTTAGTGAATATAATGAAGTAGTATTTATTATTTCTTGACACTAGTTCTAAGTAGGGCGACAAACATCAAGGTGTATAAGTCCTAGTAGAATATTAGCTTTCTTACCATGCAGTTAAGAAAAACCATTATTCATATTGTTATGTGTTGTACCTTGCACACTGTTAGGATTTCTCCCAATTGTGCATGGCACAACATCAAGTATTTATACAAAGAAATGAGCAGATTACGAGTCAGGTTACGATCCTGAGACTAGTGAGTTATAAGTCCACCACGCTTCCGTTTGTTTGTATGAATAATATGGTAATGTCACAGATATGATATGATTTAAGTCTAACTTAAATCACATTTGTATGACAAGTATATCTAGAACTTTATTGTTTAATAAGCAATCATGCATAAATATTGTATAGATAACATTTTAGGCAGCGACATCAGAAAAGAGACAAGTTATCTAATAGAATAATATGCAATGATTCTTATAAAATTATGATGCTTCATATGTGAAAAGTAATGTATTATTTCAAGACTAGCTAGAAATAAAATGGGTCACTTATAAGGTGATAAGGTCATAGCTCCCACCGAATTTAGACAACATTACATGTGCGTCTATATCAGTAGTAAAATGCATTGCACCCACTGGATAAGACAACATTAAATGTGTGTTTATACCAATGGAGTTCAAGTAGCAATTTATTTACTTTTCTACTCTTTGAATATCTGCACATTATCTCTAATGTGAGCCTCACATTTCCTTTTCTCTTTTGCGATTTATGGAGATTTCCATTTCTAAACATTAAAACTCATCCATGTCTTGACGCTTCAAGATGTATCATTTTGGTGGCTATAGAATACATGTTCTCTAGTCATCCAAATAAGATATGCAACCGTACTTAAGAGTTCACAATAAACACAAAAGATGAAGATTAGAAGATAGAAAAGCGGTACAAGCCAAATGATAGAAAACTGTATTAGCCATAAGCTATATTGGTGGCCCAATATGAAGGCAAACATCGCCACCTATGTTAGCAAATGTTTGACTTGTGCCAAGGTCAAGGCAGAACATCAAAGGCCATCAGGATTGTTGGTACAACCCGATATACCTCAATGGAAGTGGGACAACATCACTATGGATTTTGTCACGAAGCTTCCTAAGTCGTCACAAGGCTACGACACCATTTGGGTGATTGTTGACCGACTCACTAAGTCCGCAATCTTTGTACCGATGAGAGAGACTGATCCGATGGATAAACTTGCAAGAATGTACCTAAAGGAGGTGGTCACGAGGCATGGAATACCTCTCTCGATTATTTGTGATCGTGACCCTAGGTTCGCATCAAATTTCTGGAGGTCACTTCAGAATGCTTTGGGTACTAGTCTGGATATGAGTACTGCGTACCATCCACAAACAGACGGACAAAGCGAGAGGACTATTCAAACTCTCGAGGATATGTTGCGTGCTTGTGCAATCGACTTTGGAAAGGGTTGGGTTAACCATTTGCCATTAGTCGAGTTCTCATATAACAATAGCTATCACGCTAGCATCAAGGCTGCACCATTTGAAGCACTTTACGGTCGAAAGTGTCGTTCACCCGTTTGTTGGGCCGAGGTTGGAGAAGTTCAACTCACTGGTCCAGAAATAGTGCAAGAAACAACTGAGAAGATCGTTCAAATCAAGCAGAGAATGCAAGCTGCTCGCGATCGACAAAAGAGTTACGCGGATTTAAAGCATAAGCCAATAGAGTTTCAAGTTGGGGATAAAGTTATGCTTAAAGTTTCGCCTTGGAAAGGGGTCATACGTTTTGGCAAACGGGGCAAGTTGAACCCTAGGTACGTTGGACCATTCAAGGTGTTGGAAAAGGTTGGATCAGTTGCATACAAGCTTGAGCTTCCGCAAGATCTGAGAAGGGTACACAATACGTTCCATATATCCAACTTGAAAAAGTGCTATGCCGACGAACCATTAGCCGTTCCGTTGGATGGACTTCACTTTGATGACAAGCTTCAATTTATCGAGGAGCTGGTAGAAATCATGGACCGTGAAGTTAAACGGTTGAAGCAAAGCCGCATTCCAATAATCAAGGTTCGATGGAACTCCAGGAGAGGTCCTGAGTTCACATGGGAACACGAAGATCAATTCAGGAAGAAATATCCACACCTCTTTACAAAGACCGCACAGCCGTCAAGTGCCGCGTCTTAAGCCTTGAGGACAAGGCTCACTTAACGGGGGGAGACTATAACACCCCGTGTTTTAGGGTCATTAACGTCGTCAATAAATCCACTATGTATTTTTAGTATTGTACGCATTTACTTTTAATCGTAATCGTTAAGTTAAATCGCGTAAGCTAAAAATGATCATTCAATGTAAACGGGCGTCAAACAATTAAATGTTTACATCAAGAAAGTGTTAAGTAATTATTTTGAGGATAATTATTAACATTGTTCATTTTATTTTATTGGTTACGTAAATTGTGTACGTTTCGCGATAAAATTTCATTTAGGTATACCTGGAACCACCACAATTTATCTACGTTTCAACAAATACTTATTTTTACATCCAACACTCAAAGTTTTATTAAACTTTACCCAAGTTAATATTATTAGTCACCTTGTACACAAGAAAAATGAACCAAGACATACACATTACAAAATAAACATCTTTATGTAAAATTTACAACTTGTAACTTATAGATTATGTTAGATATTTTTCAATATAAAAAAAATCAAATGTATACTCCCTTTCCCCCCCTAAATGGCTAAAATATGTCCCATGGGGGACATATAGCACACAATCACCAACTTATGCATTTGTACAACATGAACTTAATAAAACCATAAGGACTTTTACACATTTTGACCAAAGACCTTCCATGTTTTACTCATCATGTCTCAAGACTCCTATGCATCTTTTGACTAGTCCATTTTTTATATATTACATGCATACAATGGGATAACATACACACTCTTATACACTTAGCAAAAATCAAACAATCTCTCCCTTTTGCTCTTGCATAAGCCACAACAACAAACACCCCATTTAAATAATCCATAAATTGATTTTCTAAGACCATACAAGCGCTCATACATCATTCCTATGATAACCTAAGATGTTTTAAAGTATTGGTTAATCATTTACAAGTGTGGAAGCAAGAAAGAGGAAGTTAGGGTTTTCTTGGTTAATTAGGGTTTCAAATCTTGCAAGCTTGGGTTAAAAATCTAAACAAGAGTTTAGATCATATTTCTTATCATAATACATCTCATTAAGGTTATCTAAAATCCTTTATGTCCTTCATTTATCATTTTATGCATATATGAGTTCTATGTAGCAAAAATCACCATTAGGAAACTTTTAATCATAGAAAATGAACTTATACTTGTGATCATGGTTTTGTATATTTTTACTCATGTCATGTAGTTGATAACATCATGAAATATTGGATAAATAAGTATGGCATCATGTTTGGTTTAAGTGGAAAAGGTATAAGTATAAACTTGTAGTTAAAAGTTGTAACACCCCCAAAATAGGCCACAACGAAATATGATGTTCCAGGGGATATTACTTCATAGATCAATAGCACAAGATATGAGAACGACTATTATAAGGGTCGTTTAAAACTGATACATTAGATTTCATAAGTGGTTCGATACAAAAAGCTCATGGGCTTAGCTTGTTTATCTTGTAAAAATAAAGATTTCACAACATAACAATATTCCAAAATGTAATGCATGCAAATCTTTATGATAATGTGACTTCAAATGACGACCAGCCTATGTATCCGTGACTTATACCTTATTGACATGAGAAAACATGTTTAAACTGTCAACAATAATGTTGGTGAATTTATAGGTTTATAAAGTTAATGAAGTGGATAGCAAGATTTCCCTGTAATAAAGTAACAAATACAATATCGCAAAAATGTATTACGAAATGCACTAAGCTCATGTCACCGAAGCTAAACATTATATTTATATCAAATACATATAAATGACTTTGCCCAATGTAGATGTTCAACCTGTAACATCCATGAATCCAAATGGTATACATTCGTCGTTTCTGGCCAACCGATAAACTAGCAAGCACTACTTGCCTGAACGGGGATGTTAATCCCAAATAGATCTATTCATAACATTCGCGCTCACATAATGCAATTAACAATTACATCTATGCAATTAACAGTTCATGATAATGGGCATAGTGGGTTATAGCTACTTAGGCAAACTCGTAATATTTGAATTTAAAATGTACTTGCATCCATGTTGTAAAACAAACATGATCTCATCCCTGAGATTTGATAAATGATTGAAAAAGTATAAAAGTGGGGACTATAAACTCACAGTAAGTAATGATAACGGAATGACAAGGTAGTGGCACGAAAAACTATGCAAAAAGGCTTTAACCGCAACCTATGAATAAATAATACATATTTACTAAACGGAGGAAAAATAATATGAATACTTTCAATCTCGTCCCTAGTGTGTGCTTGAAGTATACTTGAATTAACGATATTTGAAAACAATATCTCCTTTTAAAAGTGGTCAACTTTATCGGGTCAACACGGCTAAAATATAAGCATATAAATTACGACTTCCAAAGTTTAAGAAACTAGGTTGCATATACATTAATTCGTTAGTTTAGGCCAGCCCTTGGTTCGGTCTCTAAGTATATTAATTAATTAGTCGAAATGTTGACGTTTTACTTTTTGAGTAAAACGCATTTATTACTAAGTTTTGTCATGAGTCGCCTTAGAGTTTTGAAATTAATTTACAGGTTAGCTAGTTAATGATATCGAAAAGTAAAAACATATTTGTAATATTAGTTGGGTCGTCTACAATATTCGTTAAGTGAACTTTGTCTAAAAGGGTCGTTTAATGCGTTAAAAGTTGGACTAAACAAGCGTGGGTGTCAAGGTCATTTCAACACTTAGAAAATTTTAATGATATAGTTGGTTTCAGCGAGCATGGCCTGAGTTTTGAAATTAGTTTGCGGGTTCGTTACTTATCGTTAGAGTAAATTGAAAACACCTTAGTAATCTACGACCTACTGTCTATAATTTACATTTTATAAGTTTCGCATGGTGTGGTCATTATCTAGGTTGAAAACGAGTCTAAAGATGGGATACACGCAAACAGTCACGACTGTTTGCACATAAGGTGTTCGACTAAATGTTGACACCTGTAAAGAACAACCACTTTCGTATGCGAATTATGGGCAATTTACTAAACAAAAAGGGGGTGACGTTTGTTCTAACTTAAAGTCGACACTTCAGACATTAAATAACAACAATTGGTTTGACATCTCGTTGAGTACCAAAGTCACAATAATTCGGGTAAAAGTGTCCGCTGGTCGTTGTACAAAAGTGGGCTATGTGAGCATGATTTTCCTAAGGTTTTATAAAGACCATAACTTACTCGATTCTCAACCATTTTTGATGATTCAAATTTCTATATGGAGTTCACTATGCTGACTATAAAATGCCCCCTATTCCAGCCCTGAATTCCCAGGTTAAATGGGTCAAAAGTGGGTCGAAAAGTAGGGGTGTCGCCACCTATGTGTTAGCAGTTTTAATTTACTGAAAAGTATGGCAACAATACTATACTTATGTTCAATTTACGAATTCGTTACTTAGCCATTTTTGATGATTTGAATTTCTAGATATAGCTGGCCATGTCAACTACAAAAAGCCCCTAAGCACTGACCTTGTCTCTTAGTTTAATTAAGTCGAATTAAGGCCTAAAGCTGACCTACGAGGGCTGTTTTAAAACAGTGTAACAAGATACTATACACGATCTCTTTTTATCTAAGCTACGCGTCTAAGCTATTTATGGGCTGAGTTCTACACTCAATACCCTAACATAACTATGGCCCATAACTTATTAGTCGTTTTACATGTTTCATAAAGGTTTTTACTGTTATTCGAGTGGCATAATAGAAAGTAACCAAACTGTTTTGTTTTTAGAGGGTTTCAAGCTCACACTATGACACATGAATTGATTGTGTATAAAAGACAACTAACAAGAAAGGATAGCTCACAATACCCTTGGATGAACGCGCGAAAAAAAGAACTTGAGGAGGACTTGGTTATTGATTTTTTTTCCACCAAAAAAAACCCTCAAACGATAAGACCTAGCTGCTAAAAACCAAAGGAAACCCTAATTTTGCCCTAGTACCAACTCGTTAATTCTTCTTGCTTGCTGGGACTTTGATCAAACAGGAAAAACTTGCGAGTGTCGAATGTGGTTTAGTGTTTATAGAGTAGTAATGGCGTGAGGTTTGTTTGTGTATGTATGTCGAACCGAAACAAGGTTAGAAGGACAAGGAGAACAAGAACAAGAATGTAGGATTATGAATATAAGGTTGTGGTGTTTCTCTGTGCTTCCTTAACTGAGCTTGCAAGAGATAAGCAAAGCCTTTAAAGGCTTGAATAGCATAGCATGCCTGGTATTCCTTTGTGGGTCACGTTTCCTTGTAAATCCTAATATGGCAAAGTATTTTTAGGTTTTGGCAAAGTCAAGGTACAGTGTTTAAAAGAGAGAAACTGTTTGGAACGTGTGGGCAAAACCAAGGAAAGTAGCAGCTAGAATATTCACGTGTATGGGTGGGTTTTTGTAAAAGGGGATTATGGGCTTTTACATGTTGGATAAAGGTTATATTAGGGATGGGATTTCTTGTATATCTTCTAAATTTAAAAACAAAGAAAAACGTGTATGGGTTGATAACAATCAGTCGGCATATACTAAATTGTAGGAGAGATATGAGTTATTGTCTAGTTGCCATTTAACCCCTTAAAGTATAGAAGTTAAGGTTTTTGATGTGGATTATTTAAGGAGTTTTTACTTGAATTAAAACGAATGTGATTTTATACTTTTCTTGTCGCGAAAGCAAACCAATTAGCGGGTATGAAAGATTCATGTAAAGTCTTAATGGATGTGTTTGACGTTTCTAGCAAACGTTGAATTTTTGATGTCTACGCGATTTAACGTTTGTGGTTTTTAAACGGAAGTAAACACATAAACCCAGTAAATAAAAAGGAAGATGGAATAACTGGGTTCGTAATATGACCTGAAAAACACAGGGTGTTATAAAAGTTACTTAAGGAAAGTTTATGTTTTCATGTGATGTTAATGACTTGTTAATCTTGATATCATGGACTCATGTGGACATATGATGGACAAATGGACACTAATACATGTAAGACATATGATATATATGGTTATAAAAGACTTGTGGTTGTTTACTAAATAGAAAGATACATAAAACAAGTTATAAAAATGAGTACACTTAAGTATTACAAAAGGGCTGTTGGATTTCGAATCCAAGACAGTAGGTTTGACTCTTGTAAAGATAGTAAACCTCATGACGATTCCAATTATGGTAAAGACCAAAAAACGCCCATATAACAAAAAAATACGGAAATATACGTATTTACGTTATACGGGGTTTTAAAAGTAAATTTTATAAAAAAACAAGTTATCAAATACTTTGGTATATAAAGTTTTAGTATTTTTCACAGGATACACAATTTTTAGGTTCTAAAAATGATAAGACTCATATTTTTCAATCGATATGAAGGTGTTATGTTTTTACGCGAGTTTTCGGATAATTAATACTTTTAACAAAAAGTTACTGTTCATCAGGGGACATCATTTTTGGAAAAACATCATTAATATGATAAAACTTTTAATAACAAAGGACTGTGCCCGAAAGAATGTTAAAAAAGGAGTATAACGAATTAAAAATACAATTTACGGGTTTTTCGTTAAGTAAAGTTATTAAAATAAGTTTTTAATGTATGTACAGTAAAATTCACTGTTCATCAGAGGACTTTAAAAATATGAAAATGTCAAATTTTTGTTAACTCGTCTTTAATACGAAGAGGTGGACAAAGAAACGCAAGAAAACTGAACTTGAAACGTGGAAAGTTATGTCATTTTTACTAAAGGGTATTTATAAAATCGTTTTACTTTATAAATATGATTTCACGAAACGATTAGATGGTGAATGCGCTATATTGATTATAATAATGGTTGTGGTTACCAATGTGATTAGTACCTTTACGTACCTATTTGGATTAGGTTGCATTCGATCATTACGTGAACCTTTTCTGTGATATACTTGATATTTCGCTCACTCAAGGTGAGTTCCTAGCCCTACGTTTTACAAGATTTTGTGTTACAAGTTTTTGGGGTGTGAAACAATCATTGTTTTCAATTGGAAACAAGGGGATATTTATTATGATTACGTGTTGCCTAAGTAGCGATAACCCTAGTTGAGCCCATTATCATGAACTGTCAGTTACTGGATTATGAGCGCGAATGTTATGAATAGATCTATTGGGATTGACATCCCCGTTCGGGTGATTAGCTATCACTGGGCAAACGAACGTATACCATGTCGAACATAGGATGTTGCGGGTTAGAACATCATCACGGGCAATGTAGGCCATTTATATGGTATTCATTTATGTCGAGCTTCAGTGTCATGAGCTTAGGGCAACGTAATTACATTTATATGATGTCTGCATCTGTTGCATTATCATACACTTGGGAAATCTTGTGGTCCTACAATATACGATTTATCAAACCTATGAATTCACCAACATTATTGTTGATGTTTTAAAGCAATGTTTTTCAGGAGGTCAATAAGCACGAGGTGCAAGAGATACATTGGTGGTTTTGATTTGGATATCATGCATTAAAGATTTTGTCGCATTACATTTTGTATATCTGTTATGGGCTAGAAATCTTTGTATTTTGAATAAGTAAACAAGTGAAGCTTCGGGCTTATGTAACAAATACTTTGTTAAATCTAATGTATCGGTTTTAAACGACTTTTTGGTCGTTCTATATATATCTTGTGTTATTGATCATTGAAGTAACACGCCCCAGACCCTTATTCCGCTGCGACCCAATTTGGGGGTGTTACAGATGCAATTTTCAAAAGTTAATTAATAATTAACATGTTTTTTCCCTCCTTCCTGTAGTCTTCTTTGTTTATTTTTTTTAAATGCAACGATTGATCTTTTTAATCTTTTAAACTCGTTCGGTTATCGTCGGTGAATTATGAATATACCACGTTGATCGAAAGAGGATCATGATTCCAATGATAGTTATTAGAAGTCCCGTAGTGAACCGTCACACAAAACCAAAAAATCAAAACGACTTAAAACGATTACGATTTGTTCCTGATAGTTTGTTAGTTGTTCGGTTCTTTCTTGCAAACAAGTTGTTCGGTACCACAAGGATTTGACTTGTTCGGTACACAAAGTATTCTAGTTGTTCGATTCCTTATACATTTGAGTTGTTCGGTGTTCACAAGAAAATGGTTGTTCAGTTTGTATTGAAAAATAGGCTGATCGGTTCTTCATAGAATGAGTTATTCGGTTGTCACAAGCTTGAGTTGTTCGGTTCCTCTTGATGTTAGTTGTTCAATTGCTCACAAGGCTCCAAAACGTACAACCATCCTTGTTTTGTCTTGTTGAGAAACCAACAAAAATACTAACGTCCTTGTAAGCTAAAGTTGTAGCTCTATGACACCTTCTTGTCACAACCGGTGTGGACCACAATAAGCTTAAAGAATAAGCTATTTTGAAAGATAATAAGCTACCAAAAAAAGCTCTGAAAACACCAGAAAAAACCATGAACAAAGTAAGCAAAAAAACCTTGAAAAAGCTGTTTGAAGAAAGAGAGTCTATGTCTTTTTGTGTTTACAAGAAGTAAAGGATTAATAAGCTAAAAAAAATTCGAGACAAAATAAGCTCTCCAATATGCTATAATACACAATGACGAAGACTAATGAAAACTAAAAGAGAAACGATGATATGAGAATTGTTATGAACTTGAGAATATGATTCCTAAACGACAAAAAGTGTTTCCTAAATGATAAAATAATATTTCATCTAAACAAATTAGAAGTGTTGACATAGGAAACTACAAGATACTATAGCTCAATGTTTAAAAACGTAGGAAAATAAAAACAAAACAAAACGTAGAGAGAAAAAAAAATGTTTAGACAGATTAGACGAATCAATAAGCTCACAATAACCACAACGAAACCACTAAACCCAACCTTGGCTCTTGATACCACATGTTAGAGATATCATTTCATCACCATGAACACAAAAATAAGAAAAAGATTTTTAGAGAGAGAGACAAAAGAGAAAATTAGTTACTTGTAAAAAGAGAAATGAGAAGCAACACCCTCTCCACACTTGGAGAGGGCTTTATATAGTTACATGAGATAAAACCCTTCTTGGGTTGTTGGGCTTGACTTTGGGCCGGACCTATTACTAATGGACTTAAGCCCGACACCTAGGCCCAATTAGCTTAGATAAATTCTCATAGACTAAGTTTTTCTTATACAAGGCACGGGAATATTTAATGACCATCACTTTAATAAAAACATGGCTAACATTAATTATTCTTGGAATGATGAAACCTGACTACAAAAGAACCAAAGCCTACATACAAAAAATCCATCACCAAAGGTCCACTCCAAACAATGCCAAAAACTCTTTTAAAACCCTTCGAAATCGCTTCATTCATGAAGGAAGACACATTTAATCCTCCTTCACATTTGGCAACGACATCGTTGATCAATTTAAATTCATTCAATTTAATTGTCTCCTCACCTTAAATGGTCATATTTGTCCTCGTTTCATCATCAAATTCTATCACAAATTTCAACTAATCCGAAATGTGTATGATGTCTCTCTCGATTGGTTTCACCATTCGAGACAAGGATTTCATTATGTCACTCGAAAAATTCAGTCAAGTACTTTAAATTCCATACAAAGGAACATGTGTCATCTCAAAGGAATGCTCATTAGAACTTTTAAACACTACTCGTGAAAAGCATGTCTCTTATCAAACTAATCTTCCAAACATTAGAGATGTCATTCAAAACATTTGCATTCCATCAAGTCATCAAAATTGCTTAAATCCTACCATTATCCTTCGAGATAATCTTCCTCCCAACATCAAGGATTAGGAACTCATTGTTCGAGAAAATTTCATTTGTGTCGACGCTCACAAGAGCTTCATAGATTCATGCTCTGCTATCAAGCTCTATCATATCAAGAACTTTCAAAACTTTAACCTTGCCTACTTCATTTCTCATAAAATCGAGAGTGTCAAAAATAAAGTCAATTGTCCTCTTCCATATGGTTTACTCATTACTCGTCTTTACCAATTCATTCTTTCTAAACATCCAAAACTCTTTCGTCCTCATCATACTCTACTATTCGTCTTACACTATCGAATGATGAGCTCTATCAATAGAAAGAATGAGAGAAAGAGGAATAAAAGTGAAGAAGTTAAAATTGACATACCTTACTCTTCATTGTCGGTGGAAATCTTAAACCAATCATCTCCTTTGCTAGGATATTGGCCATCCGTGGATCAACTTTAGATTAGGAGTATCTCTAAGAATCATGAATTGCCATTTGAAGAATACTATCTCAATATTTGCTTGTAGTATCTTTGCACTAGACTATACTATTTTGGTAAACTATATGTTTATGAATGCTATTGGTATGTGTTTAATTACACATACCTTTTACCTTTAAAAACAAGTTAAAATAACCAAAAACGGACTTAAAATGCCA
>BQNB010090174.1:2322-27216 GCA_026074375.1 Tanacetum coccineum | reverse complement strand
TCAAAACCTGGAGGTTGTTTGATATAAACTTCTTCTTTTAGTTTACCATTGAGGAATGCACTTTTGACATCCATTTGATATACAGTGAAGTTCATGTATATGGAAAAGGCAAGGAAGATTCTAATTGCTTCAAGTCTTGCAACTGGAGCAAAGGTCTCATCACAATCTATGCCTTCTTGGTGATTATAGCCATGAGCTACAAGTCATGCCTTATTTTTGATGACTATTCCAGTTTCATCCCTTTTGTTTCTGAAAACCCATTTAGAGCCAATTATGGTTTTGCCATAAG
Organism: Tanacetum coccineum; assembly: GCA_026074375.1. Taxonomy (NCBI): domain Eukaryota; kingdom Viridiplantae; phylum Streptophyta; class Magnoliopsida; order Asterales; family Asteraceae; genus Tanacetum; species Tanacetum coccineum. Next base: position 26,927 of record BQNB010090174.1, on the reverse strand, counting down.
GTGCAGGAACTAATGTCCAAACTTTGTTTCTGGTAAATTAGTTTAGTTCATCTTGCATGGAATCAACCCATCAAGAATGCTTTAGTGCTTTAGAGACCTTTTTAGGTTCTTCTTCAGAGAGAAAATCTACAAAGAGACATTCATAAGCTGAAGCAACACTAAGTTGTTTGGCCATAGCTCTTATGAGAATTCCAGCCCATGGATTACCAATGATATTGACCAGCTCAATGTGTTTATCTTGAGACCATCTGTCTTAAGGAACTGGAGTGACCACTGATGGAATAAGTAAGGGTGGAGGAATTGGAATAGTATTTTGTGCTAAAGTATCCTCTACACTTGGAGAGGATAAGTGTTCAGAGATCTGAATGTCTTTAGTGTTTGGGATATTATCAATGATTTGTCCATCATTTGTGTGATTGGAATGTTCAGAATGATCATCATTTAAGATTTCATCATTTTGCACAAATTGATCATTTTGATCTATATGACCATTTTGGTCAGATGAAACTTCAGTTTAAAGAACCACTGGTTCAGGACATTCATAGGGTTCTATGAAGGACACATCATTGCTGTTTGTTTGATACCTTTGAGAAGGTTCATAAGGATGAAGATATTCATCAGGTGGATATCTTTATGTTTTAGCAATGTTGATGTTGTCAACTGAAGGTTTTGAAAATTTGATAGCCTTAGGGCTTTCATTAAATGTGATGTGATAGGTTTCTTCAATTTGTTGTCTTCTAGTGTTGAAGACTCTGAAGGCCTTGTAAACAAGTGATTATCCAAGAAGATAACCATCATCAGCTTTTTCATCAAATTTTCCTAAGTGATCTTTATGATTGTGGATGTAAACTGGACATCCAAAGACATGAAGAAAATTGATGTTTAGGATTCTCTTACGAAAAATTTCATAAGGAGTTTTGAGATGTCTTTTCACAATGGTGGATCTATTTTAAGTGTAGCATGCACTGGCTACAGCTTTAGTCCAATATTGTTTAGAAAAGACAGATCCTGAAAGCATTGTTCTTGCAGCTTCTATGAGGGTTCTATTTTTCCTCTCAGCAACACCATTTTGCTCAGGTGTGTAGGGAGAAGAGAAATTTTGAGAAATCCCTTTTTCATCACAAAAGTTGACAAAAATGCTATTCCTAAATTCAGTACCATTGTCAGTTTTAAGTTGTTTGACTTTGGTGTCATTTTGATTTTCAACTCTTTTGATGAAAGACATGATGGTTTCAGGTTCTTGACTTTTCTTCTTCAAGAAGTATACCCAGGTGTACCTTGAGTACTCATAAAAAATGATAAGGGTATACTAGGAGTTACAGGTCCAAATAAATCCATGCGAAGAAGATGAAAACATTTTTTAATAGAAGATGTTTGTTTTTTAAAAGCTGCCCTATGATGTCTTTTCCATTTTACATGGAAAATGAACAATGGTTGTCCTTTGAGTATGACAAGTGAGGGAAGACCAATAACAAGATTTTGTGTTTTCTATTGTTGAATTGTTTTGAAGTTTAGATGAGCAAGTCTTTTATGCCAAAGCAGTTAAGATTTTTAAAAGCTTTGGCAAAGAAGCAAGATTCTTGAGCAGAAGATGTCATGTCAAGAACATATACATCTCTTACTCTTGGAGCAATCATTACAATTTCTTTGTTAGAGTTGAAGATTGTTTCTCTTTTCTCATCAAACTGAACAATATACTTAGCATCACAGAGTTGACTGATGCTAATTAAATTGTATTTAAGACCATTTACAAATGCTACTTTTGTGAAAACTATACCATTACATTTAATTGAACCATATCCTTCAGTGACGCATGCTGAGTCATCTCTAAACACCACTTTAGGTCCTGGTTGTTCCTCATATTTATGTAGGTAACTCTTGACACCAGTCATATGCCTTTAAGCATCCACTTTCCAGGTACCAGATGGGCTTCCTGATGTCACACTACACAAATACGTTTTAGAATGGTTAGTTTTGCTTAGAAACCCACCTTCTAGTGAGAGTCTTGGATCTGTTAGCATTAGATGATTCAGCCCTAGTTATTTTTAGAGCTTAAGCCTTTTTGGCTTGAAGTGCTTCACCTCTTTTGAACCATTCAATATCATAGTGATCAGTTGTGGTATGAGTTGAGCTACCACAAGCTTCACATCTTTTGAAGGCATGTTGAGGATTTCTTGGATTGATCTCTCTTTCTGGAGAGATAATCCTGTTATGACCATTTGTTTCATGGTCATAACTTTTACATAATCTACATACGGGATAGTATAAACATTCATCAAATAAATGATCTATACATCCACAATGTATGTAAGGTGGAAAGAAGCGTTTTGATGATCTTGGGATATGAGATCTTGAAGAAGATCTACCCAGATTTTTGAGATGATGAGACATGTTCATGGTGGAAATGTATTCAGCATGATCACAAGTTCAGTGATCCTGTTCTCTCATAATTTTTACAAAAAAAAACCATTGTAAAAATTCTCCTAAAAGATGATTGTTTAGAGCCACACAGGTCACAACTCCTTTTTGAATTGTGTTTAGTATTTGTTATGAAGTGCATATTGTGGAACATGGTTGATTATTCTGGAGTACAAAACTGATTCTTGCTAAATTGGTTAATCTTTAGATTGGTTAAGCTCTTATTACAATGAGCCCAAGGAGATAATCTTCGATTTTCACACTCTTGTAGTGTTACCAGCAAGAGCTGAGTTAACTTTTGAAAAGCTTGAGAGCTTTTGTTTACCCTTAGTTATCAGCTAAGGATGGTATTATTTATTTGAACACCTTTTAAAGCTTCACTCTGAATGTGGATTTTTAACCTCAAAATTTGATATTGATAGTCTTTGGATCCAAAGTAGGTAACAACACATCCAACTACTCAGGTGGATGTAGATTGTGCAACAAGACTGAAGATCCTCATCTGAATTATACTCAGTCGCAGAAGAGTCAGTGATAACAACTGATAGATCAGCAGTGTTTCTTTGTGACTCAGCTAGGAGTATCCTACCAGTATCATGATTTAGCAAAATAAAACCTTCAACTTTAGACAACCAGGGTCTTTCAATACCAGGTATGGACACTTTTGTGTCATCAGCTGAGGATTTTACAAAGACACGGTCTTTTTGCCCAGAATTAGAGGGATCTTTAGTGAGTTGATCAACTCCTAGAATTCTCTTCTTTTGAGAGGGGATTTGTTCACTAATACACTGATTTACTTTGTTAGAACTGTTAAGCCATGTTTCAGTGATTGCTGTTAGCTCTTTCAGTTTTGTTCTTAAGTTTTATTCTCTTTAAGAATCTCAGTGTTTACATACTGCATGGTAAGAAAATCAAAATTTTCTTGTTTTAATACTAAATGCTGTTCTTTGCATGCATTCAGTTCATGAACAAGATCTTTATGTTTTGACAAAAGATTATTTCTTTGTTCTTCAACATAATTTAGATCGATACACAAATAATCTAGATTTTCAAGAAGAGTGTGTACCTTTCTCATGGAGATTTTCATGCATTCACCATTTCTGGCGCCTTCTTTGCTGACAACATTATTTTCTTCAGCTAGTGCTATGAGTACTTTAACTTCCACCATCTCATTGTCATCTAATGACACTTCTTCTTCATCACATTCATAGGCTTCAGCGATGAGACCTTTGTTCTTAACAGTTGCAGCTTTGGAAGCTGAAGCACTTGAACTTAGGAGAGCTAGTTTAGCCTTGACTTTGTTGTATTTAGCTTCAAAGTCCTTGGTAGGCCTTAGTTATAGTTTGTGCTAAGAGGAATTGAGAGGTTTTTGTTGAAAGGGTCATTTATATGAGGGAACTGAAGCTTTTGACCAGCAGTCTCTTGCAAAATGACCTTCTTTGCCACATTTGTGGCATTTAGTTTGGTCAGTTGCTTTTGCACTGCTGAAACTTTGATAAAACCGCTTAATCTTGAATAATCTTTGAGACTTGGCTAAAAGACCTCTTGCTTATATTATTCTCTAGGTATTTAGGTACTCATAACTGCTTCTGTATATCCTCCTTCATCATCAGAACCTATCTTGAAAGGTCTTGTACAATAAAGGTAAAGATGACCCAAGATAGAAAGCCTACGAGCCCATGGTGGCCTTAGGGTATAAATAGGACCCTCTCCACACATGGAGAGGGTGTTGGTTATCATTTCTTGTATGTGTAATCATCCACCTCTACTTTCTCACTCTAATAAATCTTTCTTTTTCTTTTCTACTTTTCTCTTTTCTTCTTTGCTTATTCGGCTCATATGAGCTTTTTGGTTACTTATTCTAGTTGTGATATAGATTAGATATTTGGGATAACAAAAAATAAATCTGTACACAATAAGAAACACTAGCTAAACTCGATCCGGAGGTCGGGGAGGATTAAACAAGAACTTAGCCATTTTATTTAGAGAGAGAAAGGAAAAGATGTGTATGTGTTTTAGAAAGAGAAAGAACACACACACACACTTTGGTGAAATGATACAAATGAATCCTCACCCCTCCATGGAAGTATGGATGGGGTATATCTAGGTCAAGACAAGGGACACTATCTTAACATAACAATTCTAGTCCTTGCATGTCTTGCCTAATGATAACTAGTGTAATTCTGGATAAGTCAACATATTTTAAGGCTAACAATCTTCCCTCAATATGTGGACATACGAAATTACTTATAATGTTCCTATCAAGTATAAATACAACATAAATAAAGTCTTCCAAGGCGCTTCCATAACTGAAGATGTCTTCTGAGTTCTCCTTGTCTTGAAACTTGTACTTTAGCTTGGATCTTCAGTGTCTTTAATTGTACAAGAACCATTGTAGTATGCATGAGTTGGATTAACTTCCCCCCAATTCATGCAGCATGTCTTGAAAAGGGGTCATTATCAAACTATGCTGGTTGTAACTGTTCTTCAACACCTTCAGATGTGACTGGAGACTGAGTTTCTTGTATTGTTGATGAAGTACTAGCAGTTGGTGCATCTTGTTCAATGGAAGTTGACAAGGGTATACCAGTTAGATCAGCAGGTCTTGGATCAGCAGCTATAGGAACTAGAGAAACAACACTATATGGAGGATAAAAGTACACATCAAACATCGATTGAAATAAAATATCCTAGTTGTTCTTTGTTAGTGGAACATGAGGTGTTGGAGAAGATGGGTTTTTCACGAGTCTTGAATTAATTGTTCCACGAGTCATCAGTTGAAGCTTGGGTCCTGAACCAAACTATTCATAAGCCATTGTCGTCAGCTCATCAAATTCAACATGGATAGTTTTTGTTGACCATAAATATTCATAAACCAAACATGATCCGGAGGTCGGGGAGGAAAGAAAAGGAAACTAGCCATTTATTGGATTTAGAGAGAGAAATGTAAGATGTGTGTGTTTCTAGAGAGAAAGAGGAGAAACAAACACTTATGAGATTACAAATGTTTTCCTCACCCCTCCATGGAAGTATGGAGGGGGTATTTATAGCCATGTACACGCCTAACTTTCCTATAATGTCATTTCTAGTCCTTACGTATCCGGCTAATAATAAACTAATGTAATTCCGTATAAGTCGACATATTTTAAGGCTAACAATCTTCCCCCAATATGGGGACATACATAATTACTTACATTGTTCCTAACAAGTATAATTACAACAAAATAAACGTCTTCCAAAGCGCTTCTAATGCTGAAGATGTCATCTGTGCCATCTGGTCTTGAAACTTTTACTCTAACTTAGATCTTCAGTGTCTTTACTTGTTCAGGAACCATTGTAGTATGCATGAGTTGGATTAACTTCCCCCCAATTCATGCAGCATGTCTTGAAAAGCTTTCTCCTTAGACTTCTTTTTGGTGAAGTTTCTGAATCAACTTCCCCCCAAACCAACATCCCTATCTTGAGCAGATTCTGAAACTTTGATGTAGCTAGAAAAAAACGTCTATTTGTCATTAACGTGCACAGCGGAATTTTGTAGAAGTAGAAAACCACATCAAATACTACTGCTACTTATCATTAGGTCTTGGTGAATATTCGTTCGGGGATACATGCAAAGAATCAGCAACAATTCTTCTCACGTATGCAGAATACTTCACAAACCATATTAAGTAAAGTAGTATATACTACTTCCTCCTGAAAGTTTACATGGTAACATCAAAGTCAACTAAGTCCCGGATGTACACATTTTCCCCCATGATGGTTGCGAACTCTCGAAAGCATCATTGTCATGTACGTCCATATACTCGAGAAGTTCTTGTCTAAAGCACAAATATTGAAATCCAAACGAAGCATTGCCCTCTTGACTTCAGAAACCGTAGTAGGAGATGAAGCAAGAATCAAGAAAACTTGGTAAAATCAAGGTCTTGTATATAAATGTCGTTGAAGAACTTGGAGAATTTTTCTTAGACTTTGAAGTACCATTGTCGTGGAATAGCATAATAATATCCTGTGAGAATTGCTGATTACATCTCAACCTTTAAACTCTCTGGCTAACTTACCAACCTCGTATTTTGTCGGCTATTGTTGTGACCACTTGGTGAAGTAAATCTGATATACCAAATTTGAAAATGAAGTAGAATCCCCTAAGTTTGTTACTTAATCTTTCACTATTGTTGATTGAAGAACGGTGCAAGATTAAATCTATAAGTACTCTATACTCAACCATAAAAGTATAAGAAGTACAACACCTCGTGAAATTATCCACATCGACATCTGCGTGTGACATTGAGTACTACAGTGTAACTCCTTTAAGTGATAGTTATAACCCATGAGCACTACAATGTAACTCCTTACATCAGGAAATAACTAGATAATCCAAGTCTTAATCATAAGCGGTATACGTTCAAGCAAGTCATCAATCGATAGATTGGGTTTGAAGAAAAGAGGTAGAAAGTAGAAGGAAGTCTCGATGATGAAATAAGTAGATGCCTTCGTAAAACCCACTTCAATCTAAAATAAGGGATATCAAATCAACTTCGTGATCACTTGTCATCGTAATTTGAATCTTTTGTCGATTGTTGTTTTAGTGAATCTTATTCGGATTGTTTTTAGTGTTATGTACCGTGTTGTTGTGTTGTTGTTCATGAAAGTTGTTAAACTAGGACAAATGGTATTTTGAATTGTCGTTAACGAATCCACATTTGTCTAGTCAAACTTGTCGTGATAGCATTTTATACCTGGCTTAATCTATAACATTAGTTCATACTTAACAGCCCACTTAATCATCAATCCTGGACCAATTGTTTGTTAAGAAAGCCCAAGACTTCTAGAAGCCTTCAACCCGGTCCAAGAGATTAGATAGAATATAAATACTCCTTATTCCATTTAATTAGGGCATAACGCACCCTAACCCTAATCCATTAAATACCGAGTTGACTCGATTTGGTTTGGGCTTGAACAATAGATCGGTTTACAATCTTGAATAATAGTTCGGTTGAGTTGTTCGGTACTCCAAGGAATCAAGTTGTTCGGTTCTCATAAGAATCTAGTTGTTCGGTTCCTGAGTTGTTCGGTTCTATAACACAAATGAGTTGTTTGGTTCTATAACACAAATGAGTTGTTCGGTTCTATAACACAAATGAGTTGTTCGGTTTGTACTATCTTCTTTGTCTTCAACAATCGTCCTTGTTCTTTGTCTTCCACCTTTGTACCGTTCAAACCATGGACCATAAAGATAATAAGCCAAGCCAAGAATCTCAAATAATCTCTTATCTACCACAATAAGCTAACCCACAAATCTATAAAAAGCTCAAAAATAATCTTGAAAAATAAGCTGTAAAAAAATGACCAGATCTGTTAAAGTTTTTGGATGAAAAGGAACAAAAAAACTTAACAAAAATAGCAAAACTGTTATAAAAATGAAACACGTAATCAACACAAAAAAATTTAGGCCTTTGTTACAGAAAAAGCCAACGAAAATAAGTTTAAATAAGCTAAAACAGCCACGAACACAACACCACAAATACAAAACACCCCTGCAGCTCTGATACCAATTATACAAAATAAGAAACACTAGCTAAACTCGATCCGGAGGTCGGGGAGGATTAAACAAGAACTTAGCCATTTTATTTAGAGGGAGAAAGGAAAAGATGTGTATGTGTTTTAGAAAGAGAAAGAACACACGCACACTTTGGTGAAATGATACAAATGAATCTTCACCCCTTCATGGAAGTATGGGAGTATATATAGGTCAAGACAAGGGACACTATCTTGACGTAACAATTCTAGTCCCTGCATGTCTTGCCTAATGATAACAAGTGTAATTCCGGATAAATCAACATATTTTAAGGCTAACAAAATCAAATTGTATATATATTGAGTCACAAACATAAAGTCAAACACATACAATGAATCGTAAATTCAAACTCCATGTTCCAGTTCGGTTACTGAATTCCAAACAGTCACAACAACTTTCCACCTTAAATTAATCAAATTCCAAGTTAAACATAGAATGTACAATATACATGCATCAATTTGTTATGACATGTTATTACGACCGATTCTATATGTCATCTTTATCTTTATACTCGTACAAATAAAATTAAATAAAATTGTATCTATATAGTCACAAACATAAAGTCAAACAGATACACTGAATCCTAAATTCAAACTCCATGTTGCAGTTCTGTTACTGAATTCCAAACAGTCACAACAATTTTCCACTTTAAATTATTCAAGTTCCATGTTAAACATTAAATGTACAATCATGCATCAATTTATTATGACACATTATTATGAACGATTCTATACATCATCTTTATCTTTATACTCGTACAAATAAAATTGTATATATATAGAGTCACAAACATAAAGTTAAAACTGATATACTGAATCCTAAATTCAAACTTCATGTTCCAGTTCTGTTACTGAATTTCAAAAGAGTCACAACAACTTTCCATCTTATATTATTCAAATTCCAAGTTAAACATAGAATGTACAATATACATGCAACAATTTATTATCACACGTTATTTCGACCGATTCTATACGTCATCTTTATCTTTATACTCGTACAAATAAAATTAAATATAATTGTGTATACTTTATATATATATATATATAGTCACAAACACAAAGTCAAATAGAGACACTGAATCCTAAATTTAAACTCAATGTTCCAGTTCTGTTACTGAATTCCAAACAGTCACAAATACTTTCCACCTTAAATTATTAAAATTCCAAGTTAAACATTGAATGTACAATATACATGCATCAATTTATTATGACACGTTATTATGACCGATTCTATACGTCATCTTTATCTTTATACTCATACAAATAAAATTGTATCTATATAGAGTCACAAACATAAAGTCAAACAGATACACTGAATCCTAAATTCAAACTCTATGTTCCAGTTCTGTTACTGAATTCCAAACAGTCACAACAACCTTCCAGAATCCTAAATTCAAACTCTATGTTCCAGTTCTGTTACTGAATTCCAAACAGTCACAACAACCTTCCAGAATCCTAAATTCAAACTCTATGTTCCAGTTCTGTTACTGAATTCCAAACAGTCACAACAACCTTCCATCTTAAATCATTCGAATTCCAAGTTAAACTTAGAATGTACAATATACATGCATCAATTTATTATGACACGTTATTACGACCGGTTCTATACGTCATCTTTATATTTATAGTTGTACAAATAAAATTAAATCAAATTGTATATATATAGAGTCACAAACATAAAGTCAAACACATATACTGAATCTTAAATTCAAACTCCATGTTCCAGTTCTGTTACTGAATTCCAAACAATCACAATAACTTTCCACCTTAAATCAAGTTAAACATAGAATGTACAAAATACATGCATCAATTTATTATGACACGTTATTACGATCGATCCTATACGTCATCTTTATCTTTATACTCGTACAAATAAAATTAAATCAAATTGTATATATATAGAGTCACAAACATAAAGTCAAACACATACACTAAATCCTAAATTCAAACTTCATGTTCGAGTTCTGTTACTTAATTCAAAATAGTCACAACAACTTTTCACCTTAAATTATTTAAATTCCAAGTTAAACATAGAATGTACAATATACATGCATCAATTTATTATGACACGTTTTTACGACTGGTTCTATATGTCATCTTTATCTTTATACTCGCACAAATAAAATTAAAAAAAATTATATATATAGAGTCATAAACATAAAGTCAAACACATACACTGAATCCTAAATTTAAACTCCATGTTCCAGTTCTGTTACTGAATTCCAAACAGTCACAACAACTTTCCCCTTAAATTAATCAAATTCCAAGTTAAACATAGAATGTACTATATACATGCATCAATTTATTATGACACGTTATTACGATCGATTCTATACGTCATCTTTATCTTTATACTCGTATAAATTAGATTAAATCAAATTGTATATATATATATATATATATATAGAGTCACAAACATAAAGTCAAACACATACACTAAATCCTAAATTCAAATTTCATGTTCCAGTTCTGTTACTGAATTCAAAACAGACACAACAACTTTTCACCTTAAATTATTCAAATTCCAAGTTAAACATAGAATGTACAATATACATGCATCAATTCATTATGACACGTTATTACGACAGATTCTATACATCATCTTTATCTTTATACTCGTACAAATAAAATTAAATAAAATTGTATATATATATATATAGTTACAAACATAAAGTCAAACACATACACTGAATACTAAATTCAAACTCAATGTTCCAGTTCTTTTAGTGAATTCCAAAGAGTCAGAACAACTTTCCACCTTAAATTATTCAAATTCTAAATTAAACATAGAATGTACAATATACATGCATCAATTTATTATCACATGTTTACGATCGATTCTATATGTCATCTTTATCTTTATACTCGTACAAATAAAACTAAGAGGAATACTAGATCCACACCCATTTTATACAAAAAAATTTCACACCCATATGTGTCAAACAAATAGTGGTAGTGTAAAAAAGAAAAATAAAATATGATAGATAGTGATTGGTGGAACTAACATGTCACATATGTATGTGAAAGTTTTTATGTGAGTTAAGAGTGGATTTAGCATTGCTCTAAAACTAAATCAAATTGTATATATATAGAGTCACAAACATAAAGTCAAACACATACACTAAATCCGAAATTCAAACTCCATGTTCTAGTTGTGTTACTGAATTCAAAACAGTCACAAAAACTTTCCACCTTAAAATATTCAAATTCCAAGTTAAACATAGAATAGAATGTAAAATATACATGCATCAATTTATTATGATACGTTATTACGACTGATTTTATACGTCATCTTTATCTTTATACTCGTACAAATAAAATTAAATAAGATTAAATATATATATGTATATATCTATATATATATATATGTATATATATATATATATATATATATATATATATATATATATAGTGGCATTTTCTTTGCAGAACTAGTTTTTTGTACAGAACCTACAGAACCATCTACTAACCAATCAAAATTTAGTAAATTAATTTCTATTTATTTTATTCATGGTATAATTGAAAGGATATTTAGGGTATTTTACATTGATTTGATAACTGCCATTTTCAAAAATGCAGGATATGCAAAATAATACGTATCTTCATCCTTAATTTATTCACATACAAAATTATCCAAGCCCTAATTAGAATCTTAATCATACGTATCTTCATCCTTAATTTCAAAACATATCTTCATCAAAAAGTCACTCACATACAAAATTATCCAAACCCTAATTACAATCTTAATTTATCTACGTAGTAAAAAAAATATGGTTTTCATTCACGAACAACAACATCACGATATGGTAGAGTCTTTGATGGTTTCAGGATCACGATATGGGAGAGTCTTCAATGGTTCGGGATCACGATATGGGAGAGTCTTCAATGGTTCAGGATCACGATATAGTAGAGTCTTTAATGGTTCGGGATGACCAAGTGGATAATCAAATAGTTGTATTACCTGAAGATTTACAACATCCTGGTATGTTTATTAGAATGTGTAATCATTCCCCATTTTTTGTTTATCAGATGGTGTAACTCAATGAAGGATATATTAGCCCTTTATATGTTTATCAGAATGTGTAACCATTCCATTTTTTTTGTTCATTTGTACGAAATTATGAAACATTGTAGATAGTGTAATTTTGGTGACTTTCTAGCGGAACTGTAGATAGAACAGGAATTACGAATCATGGTATGAACTTATAGATAGAACAAGAAATATGAAACATGGTATGAACTTGTAGAGTGCATATATGTTTGGCCAATGTTGCCTGGGCTACAGGGCACACTACATTATTACATTCATGGTTGTTACCAAATGCAAAAAAAATATAACAGCTCCTTTTAGGATACACAAAGCTATATATCAACGCCAAAGATTTCATGGACAATATAAAAGTTATGCACAATAATGCACTTGTAGAGAGGTAAGAGATACAAAAATAGTTGCATGTCAAATAAAATATATATTTTTGTCGGGACAATGACATTCTTTGCATGATGGCCTACAACCATGTATAACTAGAGGTCCAAAATGTAAAAGAAAACACTGTTAAAACATCTTCTAAAGTGAAAACATAATTTTCATTTCTAGTTTATTAATCTATGTAAATCTTAAAGGCCTGAGATTTACAAGAAGTAACTTATTGTATACATAAAGATGTTAGACAAGACGCAATAAAGAAGCGAGGGCAAATAAGCAATCAAGAATATGATAATTTTAGGTCCATGGGCAGAAATGACCAGTAGTTGTCAATGAAATTAAATCTTGGTTATACTATAAATGGCCTGATGTATACTTAAACCAATTTTGTATACTTAAACCGTCATTGGACAAAGAATGTTCTGCATGCGCATTTGCTTGACAAGAGGCATAGATACGGTCCTTGCATTGAAGAAACAGATACGTTAGCATCTCAAGTTCATCAAACTATAGAAGAATGTATTGGCCTTTTTAGGAATGACACTGACAAGTTATCTGAGCTTTTTTCAACTGTACAAGACTTGAAGAAAAATCTTGAAAATGAGATGCAAACACCACATGTTGAGCTAAATAAGGATGCTTTATATCCTGATTTGTTGGATGTTACTGTCCCTAATAAAGTTGTTATTAAGACTCCTAAATCAATATTTAGAAGTAAGGGTACCAGGAGAATTAAAAGTGCGACTGAAAAAATTAAAGCTAAAACAATTGCAAGAACTAACAGGAAAGTTCCTTTCAAACGGCGTACATGCAGCGTTTGTGGTGGAAAGAGTCATAACAAGGCTACATGTAAAGGGTGCAGCGCTTGTGGTGAACAAGGTCATCACAAGGGTATATGTAAGAAGTTTCCAAACCAGGATAAAGGTAGAGGGAGGGGAAAAAATATAGTTGTTGATGATGAAGATGAAGGTGATACCGATGACCAGTTTGATGATGAAGCTTTAGGTGATAGCGAAGACGAATTTGATGAGGATGATGAAATCGATGAAGAAGATGAAAGCGACGAAGAATAAGGATGTTTCTAGTAACTCGTTACAATTAGTTTATATCTCGATATTATAGACTTATTTAATTTTGAGTAACTTGTTACGAGTACTATATTTATCTTAATTTTATAATTGTTTCATTTTATTCTAATTGTTTACATTACATTATTTTACTTTATCATAAGTTCAAATACCAGTAACCTTTTTTTTGTAATGTTTTGTTTGTTGTGCATTAATGTTGTTTTGTAAACATATATGAAACAATTCTTATAAACGAAACCAATTGAATCCTACATTTGAAACACTTCTTATATACATATATGAGAACGTTCCAAAAAATAGGATTTTAACAAAAAAAACATACACAAATCAATCGAAACATATATGAACTTAGATACAAAACACATATTAACTTAAAAGAACATATATGTACCTCTACACTTATATGCTTTTAGTTAGTTCCAATGTTTGTTAGCCACGAACGATAAAGGATAACCAAAAAACATACATAAACCGACCACAACATATATGAACTTAGAATCAAAACATATATGAACCTAATACAACATATATGCACCTCTAAACAAACCTACCAAAACATATATGAACTTAGTGGCAATGGTTGTTAGTCACGTCCTTTATAAAACATTTTTTTATCATAATTTCAAATACCAGTAACCTTTTTTGTAATGTTTTGTTTGTTGTGCATTAATGTTATTTTGTAAACATATATTGTAGGTCCAGCCCTAGATAGATCTTCAAGCCTGTTAAGGTTATAGAGTACTTATGTAATCACAAGCATCTCTAAGAGAGACTCTAACAAATTAAACTATTGTTTACGCGGAATATAAACAACAGAGTTAAAGAAGAAGAATTACTCAAACAATGATCCTCTATGGATCTTTTCTATTAACAATAAAAGTGTTTTTCGATCGTCTCTCCTTCATCTATGACCGTAGGTTTCTTAAATACTCATGAAACCCTAACAATCTGTTACCTAAGACTCGCTAAAGAGATAAGTATTATCACTTCCTAGGATATCTCATGCATATCCTTATCACTAACTAACTATACTATCAACTGAAGTTAAGCATAATACTACCAGGACTAATTATTGTTCTACCCAAGCAGGAATAACTTTTGTCTGCTGCACCTAACTATACATTATCCCTTCCCAGTAGGAATTACTAACTAGAGCACGGAAGTTTTCTATATACTAGTAGGAACTACATACCTACTTAGTAGTAAACTATCTATTACAATATTCCTAACAATCCTCCCCTAAACTTGAATTTAACACAGTTAACTTCAAGTTTCTAGATAGATCTTTCTTTGAAAACTCTAGAGGATTGAACAGCAACATCTTGAAACCAACTCCATACTTCTTGAATCAAAAAATTGATTATAGCAGGTGGAAAAAGTCTTGCAGACAACTTAAGGAAATTGACAGCTATGAACACCAAAGCAGCAAAACCTTCATAACTTGAATCAGCAACATGAAAAAAATCATTGCTAGGGTTACTACTTTTTTCATCACATCCCATGGTGTATTAAATGTGTTACTCCGGGGAGAGGTGAATCATAGAAAATTAATGGATTTGATGTAGCCTTTACCAAGTAGCCATTAACTCTTGGGCTAGCTAACTCTTTGGTGGAATCATGACATCACCCTGGTGAATTAATAACCAGTCCAATTCTTAGAACATGAATCATTGGTAAATTGGAATACCCTAATGTTTTTTGGCAAATCATCACAGCCATAAACGGATTTTATAAGCCTTTACCACATAGCCATTTGCTTGTGGGCTAGATAATCCTTGGGACCCAGAAAGGGTTACTCCCATGGTGGATTGCAAACCATCTCAACTTATTGGTACTTGAAACATCAGTCAGTTGAGTGACCTTATGATTGATGCTAAACCATTAAAGCTTTTCATTCATTCTGGTCAAAAGACCTGTGGAAGTGAAACCATATCTAATTATTCTAGCCTGATAGGTTTGTAACTGAGAACCAAACTTCAATTAATTTAGCCTTAATAGGTCCTAGGCAATTGAGAACCATAGGGTGTTGAACCAAAAATATGTCCTTGAAAAATTATGCCAGAAAACCATGTTTCCAAATTTGATCACATAAAACAGGTTATACCAAAAAAAACCAGTTCAAAAGAATGTGATCCAACCCAACAGCTTCTACCAAAAACCAAGATTGACCCAAAAAGCAAAAACCATTTACAACAAGCTTTCCAAAATATAGAATAAAACCTAAAAACACAGCAAACAGATAGAAAATATACAAGAGGAAAACTAACATAACCAGTAGGAAGTGGTTAACCAGTAGGAACCAGTAAAGCTACCAGTAGGAACTCTTGCACCACCAAAAGAAACACTTAACCAACCAGAATGAATTCTTTATCATCAAAAGAAGGCCACACTGTCCATGAATAACACTTGAAAAGTGCTAAACCACCCTCATGAATGATGCATCTGCAAAAGGTTAGACCAAAACACACAAAACATATACAATGAAAAGGAAAAATTAACTATCAGAATTAACTAACTACATACCAGGGGTAATAACTAAAACTATCAGTAGAAAAAAAGGGAAAACTACCAGAAGAAAAATATTGTAACAATAAAAACTAAGTGGTTAAACAAACGAAAAACCAACTATTTAGAAAATTTTACAACAACAGTCCTCCCCTTGGACTCAAATCCTCCCCTCAAGCTAGCATTGGACTGCCCTTGTGATCATTTAAGTTTTTTTCAACCATGTAGATGATATGATCTACCATTGTTCTTGGATCCACACTGCATTTATGGCCTTTTAATTTTCCAAAGATACACCTGCTGAGGGTCTTAAACAGCCGTTTCCCATTCGTCCCTCATCTTTCTGTAAGTTGGTTATAACAGCCAGGCCTTTTCTAAAATGTTGTAAAATAATGCGCTTGTTGGTCTGGTCAATAGGCTCAGCTGCTTGATTTCTCAAACAGCAGATAAATGCCTAACCAACAGAGACAGATGCTGGTACTATTCTTACTACTGTGGAAAGCACTACCAGCAGAAATCAGA
Organism: Tanacetum coccineum; assembly: GCA_026074375.1. NCBI lineage: Eukaryota > Viridiplantae > Streptophyta > Magnoliopsida > Asterales > Asteraceae > Tanacetum > Tanacetum coccineum. The sequence goes on along the minus strand of BQNB010090174.1, from coordinate 10,394 downwards.
TGCTGGTGTCTACTACCTGCAGGTACATACTGTGCTACTAGGAACAAATGAGGATATTTGCTACAATTATGCCATTTAGGTTTATTATAAAATCCCAACTGTTGCTCATAACAAAATCACAATTCTTTATCAAATTGAATTCTACACAAACAAAGCATGTCTTAGATAACAAAAGAATTGTTTTTACAATGACTACTTATTGTTTATTCCACTCTTTATTACATTTTTTCCTATGAGTTGTTACATTTTCCTTAAAAGGTAAAACTAGGATCTATCAATGTTGGAAACTTGGTTTTTGGTCAGCGTCTTTGACATATTGAATCAACTGAACTAGAGGCAGAGGCTAAGTGTTCATTGGTCTTGGAGCTTGAGGACTTGACACTTGAAACACAGGATGCAAAGCCAGTGGTCTCTGAGTCTGAGGACTTGTCACTGTTATCACAAGAGACAAAGTTATTAGATACAGAGTTAGTTTCAAAATAATTATTAGACTTTGAACCAATTGGTAAACCTGTGTATCTCAAGCGTCAAGCTTGTTGAAGGGGCATGAATTGTTCCTATTATAGGTGAAGGAACAACATTGCATTCCTCAACAGCTTTAACAAACCTGTATAGAGAGGTTCCCTTTAATCCTCAGGTGTGGTGTCAAGATGCTTAGGGGCAGAGGGATCAACAACCTCATTGATTCCAAAAGTTTCTCCAAATTTCCTAAAACCAAATTTTGATCTACGAGGACATGGAGTATTGATCAGTTTATCCAGGTTTGTGGGAGACTCTTTCCATTTTGTCAAACTGCCTTAGACTCCTCAAGTTTACCTTATCATTCAGTTTTCAAGTTTTAACATGATCATTCAGTTTTTTAGTTATATTTTCAACATGTTTGTAGTGTTTTCTAAATCACGCAGTTATAATTTCTTATTTTTCTTCTAATGCTTGCTGATTGGCTGTGGTAATGCTTATGGTTGTTCTAAGGTTTTTTGTAATGTATTTTTATATGCTTGAACCTGGATTGGATATAAACAATCTTTATATTTGAACTTCGTAAAATTAATCAAATCCTTTTTTATGTCTGGCATATTTTGTTCACAACCAAAAGGGCAAGTATGTACTCCACCATGAGAGATTAACCATAGAGCAATCACAGCAGCATAGAAACAATCCACCAGAAGCATCACCAGCATCATCATCATTCATCTCCAGCAATCATCCCATATACTTGTGCAGCACCTTTTTCCTCATCTTCACCTTCATGGTCTGACCAGTTTAACATTGAATCAATAGACAACAAGGCCTTGGGTTCTTCAGACTTATCCAGCTCCTTAAGTTTGAATGCAGAGTACCTTGCTTTAGAATCCAACTGCTCCTGTACATTCCCTAGCAAGTGACCCAATCTGAACATTGTAGCATTTGACTTTTTCTTGTCAACCTAGCAAATCCTATTATTAAACTTCATCTTTCTTCCAGCTTTCTTTCAATCTGTTAATTCTAAACAGAAGCATTGCATTTTCCATTTGATGTCTAATTCTTTAAATCCAATTTTCAAATTGATTCAAATCCTCTTAAGTGATTTGCTGTTGTAGATCAGTTCAGCAACAATGGAATGTGAGAAACACTTTCAATCACATTGCTAGAAGTATCAGCACTTGATGATATCCATGGTTAAAAGTGATGATTTTGTGATCAGCAGATGAATCTATGAATTAGTGCTAGCAGCACTATAAAGGCTGATGGGTTGGATCAGAAGTACTATTGATCCATTAAAACTTGAGCCACCCTTTCAGCAATTTCAAGGTCACTAAGCTTGTTGTACAACTCATCTAAGCTTAGATAATCAAGACCACCTTTGTTTACGATTGTTGGCCACCTGTGACAAGAAGGGTGGAAGTGCTCTGAGAAATTCATTGTTACAATATCATTGTCTGGCTTTTTGAAACCTGTCCTATCACATTTTATGCAGACCTCTGATTCAGCTACCCATAAATTTCCGAAAACTCCTGCTTCAGCATAGATTTCGAATTTTCTTTGGATCATCATTACTCCAAAACCTGGTTTGAAAGAACCAGATGTCCCTTGCATCATTCTAGATTGATGAAAATCAGCCATGTGATCATCAGGAAGAGATGAAGCAATATTGTTCTTGCTTTTGTCTCTCTTTGAACAGCAATGTGTTCCTCAACAAAAACAGGAGGAAGTATCATAATATTTCCTTTTGGATCTCTTCCTGTCTTTTTCCTGCTGTTTCCATTTAGAACAATGTTCCACAAGTTGTGATCACTGTTCATTATCCAGTACTCCATCTTCATGGCCCACGTCTCATATTCATCCCATCTTCTTTAAGTAAGGAAATTTTGCATTATTGTTTGAGACAGTGGTTGTGTGATATTGTTGGAATTGCTGCTGAGACTGTGTGTTTTGTGAGGTTTGAGAGTTTGGAGATTCAAATGCTGGTTCAGAGGTTGACACAGAGAACACAGGTTCAGATGTTGATGGGAAAGAGAATGTTTATGATGGTGATGGCATAGAGAATGTTGGTGAAGGAATTGGTGAAGTCATTGTGAAGTTTTATGAGTGAGAATAGTAAACTTTCTTTAACAGAGGCTCTCTAACCAGGCTCTGATACCACTTGTAGGTCCAGCCCTAGATAGATCTTCAAGCCTGTTAAGGTTGTAGAGTACTTATGTAATCACAAGCAACTCTAAGAGAGACTCTAACAAATTAAACTATTGTTTACGCAGAATATAAACAACAGAGTTAAAGAAGAAGAATTACTCAAACAATGATCCTCTATGGATCTTTTCTATTAACAATAAAAGTGTTTTTCGATCGTCTCCCCTTCATCTATGACCGTAGGTTTCTTAAATACTCATGAAACCCTAACAACCTGTTACCTAAGACTCGCTAAAGAGATAAGTATTATCACTTCCTAGGATATCTCATGCATATCCTTATCACTAACTAACTATACTATCAACTCGGAGTAAGCATAATACTACCAGGACTAATATTGTTCTACCAGCAGGAATAACTTTTGATCTGCCAGCACTAACTATAACATTATCCTTACCAGTAGGAACTACATACCTACCAGCAGGAACTTTTACTCTACCAGTAGGAACTACATACCTACTAGTAGTAACTATCTATTACAATATTCCTAACATATATGAAAAAACTTCTTATACGCGAAACCAATTGAAACCTATATTTGAAACACTTTTTATATACATATATGAGAACGTTCCTAAAAAACAAGAGTTTAACAAAAAAACAAACACGAACCAATCGAAACATATATGAACTTAGATACAAAACACATATGATCTTACAAGAACATATATGCACCTCTACAATTATATGCTTTTAGTTAGTTAGCCACGAATGATAAAGGATAACCAAAAAACATATACAAAATGACCAAAGACATATATGAACTTAGAGACAAAACATATATTAACCTAATAAAACATATATGCACCTCTATACAAACCGATCAAAACATTTATAAAACATATAACGCAAATTCCATTTCAAATCCTGAAACGATAAATAATGTTCAGATAATATCCTAACATGAAAACCAAAAAATACTAGAAAACTGCATTGTTCATTGACGTTTCCATAGGTAAAGTACATATTTTGTTTATTAACATTGATGCACCACATACAAAACATCAATGCACAATTAGAAATCGAAATACATCGAACATTATTACTAAACATGTCTGCACTTGTTAAACACCAAAATAAGTTAACACAAGAACATCTCAAAACTTAATTCAAACAACTAATACAACTTGAAACTTACTTGATAACTTTCAAAGAAAACATGACATTAGACTTCATTCCGTAAACATAAAATGTCAACAATACGACACTAAATTGTTCATTAACCTAAACGAAAACATAATTTAGACAACGTTCATATATAACCTAAAACCAGTATGCTTAAAACAAAATAAAACCAAATACGTCTTATATTCAAATTCCTATTAATGGAACTTTGGTTGCCTTCTTTCCAAACTCAGACGCATTCTGTACCATTGTTTCTTTAAGGATGTTGCACTCAGACAAAAGGATCTTTGCCGAGTATTTTTTCCTTAAAAACAAAAGTTGTTTTTTTAGTTTACGTGTAGTTCCAGCCAAGCAACAATTCAACTCATCCATTCCCATACCCATGCATGTCTCCATGTGCCGCATCACAAAGATACCAGCTTCTGTTTCCATGCTATTAGTTTGCCAGTCAAACTCACCAACTTCTATTTCTGATCCAATGAAGTTTCCAGCTTTTGTATGATTTTTTACCATTAGATATTGTCTAAAATCTTCTTTCTGTAATGCATATGGTTTTTTGTTAGAATATATTTACATTATTTCTACACTTTAAAGTTTGTTTTGCAGCAATGTACCAATAAATATGTCATACTGTTAATAATTACACATACCAGCATTGCCGCTACTGTGAGGTTCTCACACGCTCTAATTTTCTTCTTTACTCTTTTCATAACGATCTTCTCATTCTTGTCATGGTCAATCAGTAATGCACGAGAATTTTTAAGATCAGCAACAAAGAGAAATTTATGTCCCCCATTATCAACTGGGATGAAAATCTGCATTTCAATAATGTGTTACTTTTACATATAACTATTAATGGAAAATTTTCATTTTGATAAGGATCTAGCTGTTAAGTCTTCATTTTAATTAAGGAAACATATATGCACTTTTAAAATATTACATACTGAATATCTACCATTTTAATACTGTTACACGTACACCTTTCCACGGAACCCTGCTTATTACAAACAATACTTAAAATAGTAAAGAAATGCAAAAACCACTTACAACATCTATGTCCTTTAACAGTTCACATGTCCCCTTATTTTCAATGCCATTCACGACATATCCCATAAATAATTGAAATCTGCTTTCACGCCCCCCGCAAGTTATTATACACTGTATTGTTCTGCATCACGTGCAAATAAAAAAATTAACTATGTTTTTTTTAATAAAAGCTATAAAATATTAATAAGAATTGTACACGATACTCTTACCACCACAAACATTGGTAAAAACATTCTGAAAGGAGATTCTCTGCTCCTATAAACTTCCATGTGATTTAGTACAGAACCCCATGTGTCCAGAATGTTGTTATCAACATATTCACGTTGTGCCAGAGTCTGCATCTGTACTCGTGTAGATTGTTGCCCAGATATTGTTTCGAACAACGTAACACTGTTGAAAAATAATATTTAGTAATGCATCATTTTGAATAACAACTCTAAAGTTTCTATGCATATTTTATATACTAATTCCTAATCAACTATCAAAAATCACAAGGATTTTGGCTACAGGTAAGCAAAGGAAAAAAAAGATTTACTTATCTTTAGAACATATACGCAAAATAAAAAGTAAATCAAGAACCCTTATTATACCAATTACACCACCTCTGTTTTCATATGCTCAACCCTTATTCCAAACAACCCGTAATCCAAAAAACCATTTCACTAACCCAAAAAAGTGTTAATTAACCAAAAAACACATATGTTCTCTGGAAATTACTAAACAAAGAAAATAACATCATATTACTTAATGCGTGATTACATCTAAAATAAACAATCTAAACACATCCTTAATTATATTGTTAATCGTATCTTATATCATATGCATTATTAACTTTTCCATTTGAATCTAATCTTTGAACAATTACCAAGTTCATCTATGTTTGAAATAAATTGTGTACTCATTTAGAAAAACAAAAAAAAATCATAAACAGCATTGTAAAATACCTTCCATGGCTTAGAGATTTGGGGGTGCAATCGTGTCTTCTTCGAAATCAATCTCCGAAACTCTGTTGATTGCAATCGTGTTTTTTTTGTTTGTTTGACTGAATAGATTAGAGCTTTGGGTGTTTGTTAGGTAGGTTTTATAGTAGTGGATAATAATTAAAAAACTAAATCAGATACGGTTTTAATGAAATGTGGAGTATATCGATATAATGAATTGATGATTTGATTTGAGAAACAAATGATTTTTATTTTTACTAGATATAAACTAAATTTAATAAAGAAAACAATAATTATTCTACGGGAAGAAAAAGCTGTGGAAACTGGGAACCTTAAATATACTACGGGGACATAGATAATGGCAATGAAATCTAAGAAATCTACGGGGAACGTAATTAGGCTAAAAATACTTAACTAAGATAATTAAAACTAATAAACTAAATTAAACATGCAATTATAGACACTAAACAACAGGGAATTAAATCGCCGCTAAAACTAAAAATTACCAAAAATAAAGTAATTAATTAATTTTAAAATTTAAATAATTAAAATATTCTAAACTTAAAAGAAAATTGTTAAAAAATTTCAAATCGGAGTTTAAAAGCGAACCAAACGGTAAGAAACGAAAAAGTCCGAAAAATCGGTAAACGAGCCCGGAACTGAAATTTGGGCAAAAATCACCCTACACAAGTTTTAATAATTTTCCTACAAACTATTTGATTAAAGAAAATTTTCTAAAAAAGAAAAATAATTTTTTGTTAATTTTTGTATTTTTTATGAATTTTGAAATATTAAATACTAACTAAAACTAAGAAAATAGAAAAAGACAGAAAATATAAGTGCAAAAATTCTGGAAAAATCAAAATAAATAAAGAAAAAGTTGATAATTCTAAAAATATAAAAATGCCTAATTTTTACTGTAGCAATTAAGAGTAATTAAACTAATTAAATTAAACCCTAAATTAAATAAATTAATTAATTAAACCTAACTGAACTAACTGAAAAGGACTAACAGCGCAATAGATTAAGGACTAACGAGGCAACTACCTACTAACTTTGTATACTAACAGTGTTAACTTCTAAAAAACTAAATTACACATTTGGTCCCTGAAACTGACCCCGTAATGCAAAGTAGGTCCAAAGGGCTTAAAATCAAAAAGCCAAAAAAGAAAAGTTGTTCAGGGGTTTATGGGGAGTAACTTTTGTAAAAGCACGAAGTGCTGACTCTAAAAGAATAAGCCAGAAAATTAAGCTGTTTATGACAGCAGACTTAATGAGCTTATTTGCTTATTTTTCTTTGCTTTTGGGATTTAAGCTAACTAAATAAGCTATAAATAAAAGGGAACAGATAAATAGGCTAAGGGATTCTTAAATAAGCTAAAGAGAGAATTAAGCTACCAACTCTTGGGGGCTTAAAGAACAATTATTAAGCTACAATAAAAAGCTAAAACACCTAAGTGCTTAATTCAAATTAAGCAAGATAATGAATGCTGAATCCTGGTGCTCAGCACCAGGGGAAAAACAGCAGTGGTGATTGGCTCTTTTTGGGCTTATCTAATAAGCACAAGAGTGATTTTCACCCAAAAGCACACCCAAACAGATTTAGTATAGTGGTCACTTGGCTTGTTTCCAAAAATTGAGGGAATAAGAATCAATATAAGCTGCTGATATTACAGCTTAAAAGTTAAGGGTTTTAATAAAATGCCATTTGACAAACCTTGACTATTTGGTCAAGTCAAGAGGGACAGCAACAAGGGTTTTTTTGAAAGGGACTTTTGTGACCACAATAAGCTCAAAAATGAGTTGCTTAAGCTGCTTAGACAGCTTAAGCCTTAAGCTCAAATTTTTTGTGTTAAATTTTGACAGAAAGTCAAAGGACTTTTTAAAACTCAGTTTTACACTAAAACTTTTGATTATATTGGTCTAATTAAACATACACACTCAGCCAAAAGTGGCTGAGTGTTTGTGACCCATAACATCCCCAAAACAACCCATTTTGAAGTTTACCCAAACACCCCTTTAAATAACCAAAAATCTTTTAAACTTGATATCAGTTAAATTTAATTAAGGTTAATTGGTTTTGATGCTAGTGTGGTTAATAATAATCAAGAAAACATAACTTTCTTTCAGATTTAAACATGAACACAAGAGTCGAAATATGAAAACTAAGAAACTTTAAGATAAACTTCTGACTTGCATTACTCTGGAAGCTAAGATTACAATTTAATTAAAGTTTAAATAAAAACAAGCTAAGTTAAAAACTAGTGTGGCTTCGGGTGTGTTTTCTTGCTT
>BQNB010090173.1:0-27217 GCA_026074375.1 Tanacetum coccineum | reverse complement strand
GCCATTACAAATCCTTGCAATCATGAACTATTTGTGGAGCTAACAGACTGAGTACAATATTCCACTACCTATAGCATAAGCTCTCCCGCGAGCTCCTCCCAATTGTTGAACGTTATTCTAGGGATATTATTTCTCGAAATATCCTCACTCTCTGCATCCCATCACCATTTGTTATAGTTATTGTTGTTATGGTTGTTGTTGTTGGGTCCTGGAGCGGTCCCAGCTTATACAACTTTATCCAATAGGTAGTGCAAACCCCCCCGTAAACCAGATAAACACCTATCGACGAAACATCTAGTCGAACTATTCATTTCGGGCCACTAGTACGAAGACTTAGGTCGCGATACATCCTAGTACTGCCAAGTAAGTTGAATACTTACATCCATAAGCCTTGTTTGATGTAAATCATCAAACATTACAGATAGCAGAAACTAGACACTGCCCGTAAATAGTTAAAACTTTATACAGACATACTCACGCGACTATACTTTCTCCTTCGACGCTTTCACTATTAAGAGACTTTCCTTATAACGCGTGTATATCAGTCATAAGACATGTGATGATATTTTTTGAGATACCTATTTTGAAGGATTAAATATCCTGGTCAAGCCTAGCCAAAATTTTTGGTATGTTAAGAAGTGTCGAAACATCTAATTTTGCTGACTAAAGTTATCAGCGCCATGTTTAAAAACTGATTATTAAATCTTAAATCTTTTCTTAGTCACACAGTAGGTTAACAAGAATCGAATCCCGGGACGCGATTCCTTTAAGGGGTAGGTACTGTAATAACCGGAAATTTTTGGAATTTTAAATGACAATTTTACCCTTTGACTTTTAGGTTCCGACTTGACTTTTTGACTTTTGATATTTTATTGTCACATAAAAACGATTACCGCGTAACCGGTAATTTTTCGGAACATATTTAAATAATAAATCATATTTATTATTACATATCTCTTATGTGCAAATTTATTTTTTTACTTATTTGACTTGAAAACGAGAAAATATATGTTATCCATAAATTGACTTATCAAAAACGACCCGCTAAATCACGTTTTCACGACCCGGACTCTATAGCAATTTGATGTAAAACGACATTCCGGACAACTTTTTTAGTTTTGCCCGAGACCCGAAAACAAACAGAAAATGACCGAAATACCCTCGCAAAATTTTAGAAACGCGAACAACGCGTACCGACACAAAAATAATTAAATTATATTTAATTATCACTTTTTATTGAAAAAAAATATTTAATAAATTATTTATCATATTATTCAGAAACGTTTGATAAAAACGCAAATGTTCGAGTCAAAGTTGTATTTTTACGAACAAAGCTTACCCGAGACACCCAATGACTACTAACAAATATTTTTATAATACTGTTATTAAAAAATAATTTAAAAATAGTATCAAGTAAATACTCATTTTTTTTTTTTTTGGGGTTGAAAATGATTTGAACGCCAATGCGCAAGTTTCGTATTTTAATTATCGTTAAGTGGCCTAAACGAGACCCGAACCATTGTTTACAAAAATTTACACTTTCGGTCCTTGTAGTTATATTTACACCTTCACCCCTCAAGTATTATATACTTTGCATTTTGATTTAAAAATTTATATATATACCTAAGTCATCTCATTTAGGGTTAGAGGGATAAAAACACACACACACACACATGCTCTCAAAATTTTCGGCGCTCCATATTTTTCGGCCACAGTTTCCGGCCAAATTCCTGCGAGCCCACAACCAACCCGATCCGCTCTACTCCACTCCGATCTACCCGATCCACCATAGATCCACCATCTATATCATCATCTCCTCTTTTCCGGCATGTTTCCAGCGAGCTCCGGTCAACAGCCGGCACACCACCACTCCACGCACCACCTCACCTCGTCACCACCACTCTCGTCTCCATCATCGGCCACCAACCGACGCCTCAGTCAACACCAGTGGCTGCAGTTGTCAACCTTTCTCCGAACGATCACCTCTCCACCCGACTCCACCCACGCCACCCCCGTCATCATCACCGTCGCATCATCATCATCTCCGAAACCACCACCACCTCTAGCCGCCACCCACGTAGGGTGCGTGTGGTTTCTCAGCCGCACCTAAAAACCAAGAGTGCATTTTGATATAACATAAAAAATTAGGGTGTGTATGGTTTTGTAGAAGCAAAAGGGTGCGTTGGGTTGATATAGCACCAACAAGGGTGCGCTGGTTTGGTTGCGAACCACCACAAGGGTGTTTGTTTCGGTGGTCAACCCACTACAAGGGCGCGTTTGGCAGCCACCACACCACGGGGGTGTGCTCGTTTGTTTGTTTTTCACAGCCAAGGTGCATTTGGTTTATCAAGAAAACAGCGGGCAGGGTGCGTTTGGCATAACCGAACCACAACAAGGGTGGGTTTGGTTTGACTGGTACACCAAAAGGGCGCGTTGGGTTTAATGGTAGCACCATAGGGTGCGATTGGTTGTTATTAACACCGAATAGGGTGCGTTTGGTATAAGAAAACGACACAAGGGTGCGTTTGGGTTTAGGCTTATCAGCAATAGGGGTGTTTGGTTTGGCAGATTTAACACCAATGGGAGTGTTTGGTTTGACAGATTTGCAATAAGGGTGCGTTTGGTTGATGAAAAATTATGAAAAAATCCCATGTATATAATATCACAGTTACATGCAAGGATGATGTTATGGTTCACTATCATTTAAAAATATGCTAATTTATATACATGTAACTAGCCTCAACGCCTGCCCGATGGGCGGCTAGCTTTAAGATTTGTTAAAAATATAAAGAAGTAGTAAAATGGTTAACATAAATAATGTTAATGTATAATATTAAAAACCAAAAACTTAAGGTAAAATATTATTTGCAAAACATCCGCAAGAAAACTAAATAATTGTTTAAACAAAAAGTAGCTAAGAAATTATAGCAAACTAATAGTCGACGAAGTACTTCTTTATAGACAACGTTTATTATAGAATTGCAATAGTTGTTGTAGAATTGCAATATCTGTAGAAATCCATCAAGTCTTTTGTAATTACATATATAACATGAATATCAATGTGCTAATAACATTAATATCAATGTGCTAATATGCTAAGTATCTCATGGGGGAGTTCAGCCTCCAAAATGTTGCAATTTCAACCTTATAAGGAAGAAATAATGGGGCAATTCCCAAGTGTTAACAGAAGACTTTCTTATAGAAACGGGTCAAACATGTAAAATCAAAATAGATTTAGTTCATTTCTGGCAATGAGTTAAACTTTTTGACAATATCCTTCAATGCAGAAACTGTTTGATGCTGAGATCACACAAACCATTTAATTCTCTTATTTAGATTAATTATAAAAGCAAAAGAATATTGACTTATAGTAGATTGCATCTCGGTATAGTCCTGCTTAATGGATGTTGCTTTTTGACTCAGAACCTGCACCATATGGCAAGTAAGAGAGGACACTTAAGTTCAATATTATTAAAGTGTAGAAGGATATTTAGAGTTTTAGACTACACTACACATGTGTTACATGCATACGTAAAAGTGAAAATTGCATTCAAAAAATATACATGATGTTTAATATAGATTAACCTGGACAACAACTTCCAAGTTAAGATCCTATGTCTCCCTTAACAACTTGTCACTGAATTAAGATCAAATTGAAAAAGTAAAAGCAATAGGAAAAAGCTTCAAAAGCTACACTAAAAGCTAGTAATAAAACAAAATCACCATTGAGCAAATGCGGATAGGTGGTAACTGAGCAATATAAGCATAGAGTAGTGCATACATTGAATTGAGAGGAACCTTCTTTTCCCATCCTTTTTGTTATCGTCATGAAGAAAGAAATCATACTAAATTATTAATTCAATGCAGGCTTTTATTACAGGTCCATCATCTCAGATCATTACATTTCTATAAAACCCTCAAATAGGGTCGCAGCGGAATAAGGGTCTGAGGCATTACTTCATAGATCAATATCACAAGATATGAGAATGACCTCTATATGAGTCATTTAAAAATGATACATTGGATTTAATAAACTTGTTTGTTACAAAAGCCCGAAGCTTTACTTGTTCATCCTTGCAAATGTAAAGATTTTAATACATAACAAATACTCCAAAATGTAATGCACTTAAATCTTTATGACAATGTGACTACAAAATGATGTCCACCAATGTATCCTTTTTTGTTGCCTTATTGACCTGAGAAAAACATGCTTTAAAACGTCAACATAAAGTTGGTGAATTCACAGGTTTAAGTAATGTATAAAGTAGGACCGCAAGATTTCAAAGTGCATGACTATTGTAACACATACAATATAACAAAAATGTAATTACGATTCCCTAAGCTCATGACACTTAAGCTACGACATGTATGAATTGCAAATTAATGCCAACAATGTGCGCGTGTAGATATTCAACCCGCAACATCCCAAATCAGACATGGTATATATCCGTTGGTTTAATCCGTCGAACCTAGTGAGCACTACACACCCGAACGGGGATGTCAATCCCAAATAGATCTATTTATAACACTCGCGCTTACACCAAGTAATTGACATTTCATGATTCATGGGCATAGTGGGTTATAGCTACTTAGACAAACTCGTAATTTGTTTAAAAGTGTACTTGCGTCCAATATGTAAAACAATGCATGTTTCTCACCCCAAAAGTTGCAAATCATTATAATTGTATAGAATGAGGCTATGAACTCATCTTAGTGAATGTGTTTGATTATATCAATCAAATATGACAAACGTCTCAAAAATCCCGAATGCAACCTAGTTAATTATAGACCGTATAAGTACTACCTACTTAGAATAACTACATCATATAATTTTTACATAGCTACACCACCACCTAAATATGTTTGTTTAATTCTTAAAATTAAAAATTATGAATTTGTACTTGTAAAGTAAATGTTCATGTATTTGTGTTTGTAAAATTTTTATACTTGCCCAACAATTGATTATTTATAAATAATATCTGTTTTAACACCTTTATGTATTTATATAATGACATTATAAAAATAGTTTAATTGATTTCATAAAAATAGTACACAAGTATAAAATTAGTGCATAAGGTTTTATAAACCTTATATCTTTTTCGTTTTAACTCCGTTTTATACGTTCTTTATGCCCACGGTTTCGTATTAAGAAAATCTATCAAAATATTACATTTATAATATTTTAGCTACTGATGAACAGTAACTTTTGCTGTTTCTATAAAATTATATAAAACTACTTTTATATAATTAATTGTTGTGACCTCGTAAAAATCATAACTCATTCGTTTTAGTCCCGTTTTTAGTGTTCTTTATACTCCCGACTTTGTATTGAGATGTTTTATAAAAATAAAATATTACCAGAATATATAAAAATTCATACAGTAACTGTAAAAATAAAGTGTCAAGTATATAAAGTTACTTTTTATATTAAACTTGTAAAAAGCATAACTTTCTCATTTTAAATCCATTTTTAGTGTTCTTTATACCCATGGTTTCATAAATAAATAATCTAACACTTTATCATAATATTAAATTTATAAGTTTCTACTCAGAAAATGGTTTTTATAAAATAACTTTTATAAACACACTTTTATATATTTAATTATTGTAAACTTGCAAAATTCATATCTCTTTCGTTATAATTTGGTATTTCGAGTTCTTTATATATTTGAGTTCCTCATAAAATGTACTTTCTCAAAAAGATATTTCCAAGATCTGTAAGACATCTCACTATTAAAGTTTTTATAAAAATGCTTTGTTGATCCCATTTGAATAGATCTTTGCTTAGCTTGTAAAAGGCTTAGTTGTATTGAATAAATCAAAGACAACTATGGTAGAAACTTTAATTGAATATATCAAAGACTATGCAGAATCTAGTCTATGATACTAAGAAGAATAAGCAATAAAAAAGTAACAAACAAGATTATATAATACCAACTTTTAAGCCTCAATATATTAATACGAACACTCTTGATAGTGTTAGGGTTATATAAAACCTTGAAGCTATAACAAAATGATTTCTAGATGAGATATATGAACTACATGCCCTAGGGTCTCCTTTATACACCAAGGAACCCTAATGGGCTTACAACGCGTTTTCTATACATACATATGTTTTCCTAAAATATCTCATACATATCACTTTAGCAGTACTAACATATATACTAACAGTACTAACTTAACTCTAACAGCAGAAACTCTTCTAGCAATAGTAACTAATACTAGCAGTAGTAACTTTACAACTAGCAGTAGTAATGACTTAGAATATTTTCTCTGAACTTCATCAGCAATAGAAACATAACCAGCAGCAGTAACTTCAACAGCACTAAGATGTCTTTTAATCCTAACAATCATCCCCTAAACTTGATGGTCACCTTATGAATCTTTAAGTTTCTTGATTAAAAGCTTTATCTTTATCAGGAGGATGTATCCAAACATATCTTTACTTCTTGTGCTATGACTTGATAAATCTGAGAAGCACATAATCCATTTCACATTCATGATCAACTTCTAGCTTCCCACTCAACATCCTTGAAAGCATTTCTTGTGTAAGAGGATATTTCTTTTCAACCATCATATGAATAGTAATTCCAGTATCCATCAACAATAAATAAACTCCACATGAATCATATAACCTCTAGCTTATCAATGTGTAGTCATGTTGAGATTTCTAGATTTCATCTTCTTCACTTGGTTCAAATAAAGTTATGAGATCTCCCCAAAGCAATCTGTCATATACTTCTGGGCTTGTTGTCTCAAATCTTTCCATTACCAGCCTGTATAGATCTAACACATCTTGTCTGTCAAAATCATCAAGCATTGCATTGAATATCTTGTAAAATTTAGCACTTCCATTAGCCTTGATGATCTGATAATACATCTTGTCTTCTGGTAGAATGTGTGTCTTCCAGTCAACTATTAGATATTTTGTAGCTAATGATTCAACATTGATAGCTTCATCATCTTTTGGAACTACCTCTAAACAAAGTTTAAGTTCTGCCTTTTCTGCATCATCCTCTAGCTTTTGTCTCTTGATACTTTCTTCATCAAGTTCTTTTCTTGTTCTCTTCTTACTTCCTTCTGCCTGGCTTTTACTTCCTTACACCACCTCTGAATCCATAGGAACAAATGAATCTACCCACTTCATAGTATTGTCAAATAACATCTGAATTTCATCAAAACTTTTGTTCTTTAACTGAGTGTGTTTTTATCCAGCCATATTTTTCAGATAGGTAGACATTTGATTCCTTTTTTGAGCTTTGGTTGGTGGTTTTCTTCTGATCTCTTCAGCTCTAAGCTTTGCAAAGTGCTTCTTCCTTTTGTCCATAAGCTCTACAAACAGTTTTGATCGTTCTTCAATGGTTAACTCTCCCTGTTCTTCTGCTTGTAGTCTCTGAGCTAACTCATAATCTGCCTCCATCATAGCTTGAGTATTATCCCATGAAATTAAGTTAGCATCTTATTCTCTTTGTCTTGCTAGCCTTTCCTCTTCTTCTAATTCAGCCTATAATTCTTCTGCAAGTCTTTTAGCAACTTCTTCATCAAACTTGATCTAGTCCTTTTTCTTTAATGGCTTCTCTGGTTTAATCATTTTAGCTTTTCCCTTGTCTTTTGAATCATGTTGTGGAGGAGGTACTGTTTTTCTTGTTCCAGACTCACTAGGTTCTTGCATAGTTACTCCTCTTGTTGGTCTGATAGCAGATTCACTGGATACTCCTTTTTCCTTTGATTTTTCTTTTGATTTCTCTTTTGATTTCTCACTTTTAATTTTCATAAGGGTCTAAGCAATTGTGAGATCTTCATCTTCAATAAGAATTTTTATTGTTGAAGGAGTACTTGGTTCAGCAGTACTAACAGATACACCAGCAGTAATAATTGGTGCACTCCCCTGAGTCTCTGCATCCTCTTAAAACCATGAAATCTCTTCATCTTGGTCTTCATTCCTCCCATGTTTAGATGCATCCTCCTGATCACCCAAACTCTTTTCAGTAGAAGACTCTATCCTGACTTTGAATAACCTCCTCTTGAGTTGTGGAGTTCTTGACATTTTCTTCTTTTCTAACTTCCTGACTCTCTTCTTTAGATTAATAATTTCCAAATCCTGAGCAGTCTTGATATTCTACAAGGCAAGAACCCTTTCAGATAAATTTGTATAAATTTCCATCAATTCATTTAGTTTTATATTGTCTTCCCCACTTCCAAGTGTGTTAACTCTTGAGAGAGGTGGATCATTGGACTGTTTAGACAACCTCTCAAACCTAGTTTAAGCAGGTCTGTCCCCCAATATGGTATATTGGCGCCTGAGACCACTACCTAAACTAGTTCCCTGTGGAATAGGCTCATTAAGTGTTGCCATGGATTGGGTCTGAATTATGTTACCACTGTCCTGTTTTGCATCTAAGCTAGCAGTAGTAGTGGCAGCCCTTTCCATATTGTTTCCCCTCTCCTCATGAATAGTCTCATCTGCTACAAGGTTAGTAGGTCCACTAGACTGAGATATCTCAGTGGTCTTTCTTTTGGTTTTCCTATGTTTGTGGGTCTTATTGGGGTGTGATGATGATGCAACAGTAGGGATTGGTTCAATATTAGATTGTGAAGCAGTAGTAGGTGTGTGTTGGGGTTTAGTGGGTTGTCCTGAACCTTCACCCACATCTGCTTAACAATTTGCTTAGATTCTTAAATGAATTTTCAAACTTTTCTAGGGTAGGTTTCAAATCATCTCTTTCTTTTTTAGCTTTTTCAAATTTCATTTTAAGCTCTGTTAGTGCATTATCTCTCAACATAATATCAAGTTTTAAAATCTTTATGTCCTCTTCAAAAACAACCTCATTCTTTTTATACACATCTCTACAGATTCTAGACCTACTTTATAAGCTCCTACATTTAATTGAGACTTATTAAAATCTTTTGTCAGATTATCATAATGTTCTTTGAGAGTTTCATAAGATTTTAAACATGCTTTAGAACAAGTTGATACCTTAGTGTCTGATCTTGAAGAACTTGAAGAAGTATAGGCCATGAGTGCAAAATTAGCAGGTCCTTCTTTAGCCTGGTCACTCCAGTCATACCCAAGTCCATCTTGAGCCACCAAAGCTTTTGCCTTTGTTGTTTCCACTGTCATATTCCTCCTTACAGGTTCTCTGTTCCTGTTTTCCCTTGGTGCCCTGCACTCCCTTGCAAAGTGTCCCTTTTATGACAGTTATAACATTCTACCTTTGATTTGTTAAACCCAATGGTCTCAGAACCATTGGCACCAATCTTCCTTCCAGTCTTACTTAGGAATCTTCTGGCTCTCATGGTCAGCATAGCCATCTGCCACTTTAGGTCCATCTCTTCTAAATCGTCAGCATCAATCAGTTGTAAGTCCTCATTATCTAATTGTGGACTGTTGGATTGATTTGCAAAGAAAGAATAGATCACAGCATCACGCATACTATCAGTATTGACAGAGTTAGAACCATGAGCTTGATTGGTACTACCAGAGTTATTAGAAGACACAAAAGCCACATTTTGTGAGTTTTGGTTTGAGCTTGATGACCCTTTAACTTCAGTTTCATAAACTTTAGATTGTTGTATAGGTCATCCATGCTCAATGTTTCTAAATCAGGTTTGTTCCTCCAAATCAAGGTATGAGTCTTCCATTCTGATGGAAGACTTCTTAATAACTTCAAATTCATGTCTTCTTGAGAAATAGTTTCACCCAAAACCTCTATCTGACTGATAAGTTTTTGAAGCCTATCATAGGTTTGATCAATTCCTTCTGAGCTTGATCCATTAAAATTCTCATATTGTTGCTTTAGAAGTGTCTTCTGAGTTTTCTTTGACTCCTTATTTCCTCCAAACCTCTTCTCAATTGTCTCTATCAGTGACTTGACATTTTTGTAAGAGTTGAACTTTAGTTGATGTTCATTTGGAAGAGCCATCAACAGAGTACCTCTTGCCTTTAACTCATTCTTCGTTGCTAACTTTTCTTCTGCAGTTGTAGGAGGATATGTTTGCTCAACACCATCAACAGTTCTCTTTGGTGAAGGTGAGTCACCATTTATTATTACTTCCCAAAGAGCATAATCAGTCATTAAGAAGTACTGTTCGATCCTCATCTTCCATAGCTCGAATTCATTTGGATTGAGCACTGGAAGTTTTGCAGCAGCAACCACTTGTGCAGATACTGCCTCCATGTTTTCACAAACAAATAGATCTGGTATGTGTAGATTGTTTCTTCTTATTCAAAGTTTCTCAACAAGCTCTGATACCACTTGTTGATCCCACTTGAATAGATATTTGCTTAGCTTGTAAAAGGCTTAGTTGTATTAAATAAATCCAAGACAACTATGGTAGAAACTTTGATTCAATATATCAAAGACTATGCGGAATCTAGTCTATGATACTAAAAAGAATAAGCAATAAAACAGTAACAAACAAGATTATATAATACCAAACTTTAGGCCTCAATATATTAATACGAACACTCTTGATAGTGTTAGGGTTATACAAAACCTTGAAGCTATAACAAAACGATTTCTAGATGAGATATATGAACTACATGCCCTAGGGTCTCCTTTTATACACCAAGGAACCCTAATGGGCTTACAATGCGTTTTCTATACATACATTTCTTTTCCTAAAATATCTCATACATATCACTTTAGCAGTACTAACATATATACTAACAGTACTAACTTAACTCTAATAGCAGAAACTCTTCTAGCAGTAGTAACTAATACTAGCTGTAGTAACTTTACAACTAGCAGTAGTAATGACTTAGAATATTTTCTCTGAACTTCACCAGCAGTAGAAACATAACCAGTAGCAGTAACTTCAACATCACTAAGATGTCTTTTAATCCCAATACGTTTTTTTATCGTAATCTTGTAAATTCCATAACTCATTCGTTATAATTTGGATTTTCGTGTTCTTTAAAGATTTAGATTCCTCATGAAATGTACAAAGTTTATAAAACTTATATTATAAACTTTTTGGCATAAATGAATTACTACAATTCGTTTACTTTACTTAATAACACTCTTTGCATATACTTTAAGTCCTTAAATTTTTCCATCATGTTGAGTCCAAATTGTCCAAGAAAAATGTCCATCATATTTATTTACTTATATAAACTATATAAATAAATAATTAACCATAACTTTACAAATAATTATATAAATTATCCATTGCTTGTAAATCCTTAAACAAAACATGTCCTTATGTTTTAAACATCGTATTTACCATGAACAAGTATTTCTTGAGTTTATATAAACTTGTAATATTTTATAAACATGTATAAAATATAACTAGGTGATGATTAACCATATAACAATTATATAAAATATAAAATGAATAATATGAAGAGATTAGGGTTTATAGAAGACCTTAAGAAGATGATGAAGATGATACATAAAATCACAACCCAAGTATTAACCCTAAATACTTATCACAAAACTCTAATACTTCACTTGAAAACCCTAACTTTCTCACTTGAATCCACCTTGTATAAATACCCAACCAAGCTTCTAAAACACTTTGTAACACCTTAGATATGCCTAATACCAACCCTTATATACTTGTATTGCTCTAGAAATCAAAGTTATGAATTGTTTATGAATGGTATTTTGATCCGTGAGTTAGAAAGTGGAGAGAGTGAAAGGAGATGAAGTTTTACTTGTGATTTGTTAAGTGTGTGTTCTCTTCACCTTTATGGCTCCTATTTATAGCAAGGCATGTAGTAAACTGTTATCTTAGTAAAACTATCAAATGGATTAGTGTTTGAATGTGGTGTCTGGTTTTGGGAGAGCTAAGGCAAGGTATATGGAGTTAAATATTACTTAGGGCTTGTAAGGTGGTATGGTGTTGTAAGACAAACTTGTCTTTCTGTAAGAGTTGATGTGATTTAGCCTTAACATGCTTGTTTTGTCTCATCTTTTTCCCCTTTATCAGCCGAACACAAGCA
The DNA here is from genome assembly GCA_026074375.1 of Tanacetum coccineum. Classification (NCBI taxonomy): domain Eukaryota; kingdom Viridiplantae; phylum Streptophyta; class Magnoliopsida; order Asterales; family Asteraceae; genus Tanacetum; species Tanacetum coccineum. The sequence continues at coordinate 15,270 of BQNB010090173.1, read as the reverse complement.
CCTTATAGAAGACAAAAGTGATGAATACTTTAAGGCTTTGATCCAAAAGATAACACATATACTTGTTTAATCTTGTTAGTGGAGCATTAGATTTATTTTACAAGTATGTGTTGAATGTATATGTTATGAATTCGGTTGGAATGTGTTATGTGTAGGAGTTTTATGAAATTTTTTAGTATTGGGTATAATAGTGGGTATTTGTTGAAGTATAGGTGGGTTAATCGTTTGCCATGCATGCATAAATGTAGTTATATTGCGTTACGTAAACGTTTTACGTAACCAATAAAAATAAATTGTGTAAAGTTATAAATTATCTTCCTAATAACTTTATAACACTTACTTGAGGTAAACTTTTATTTGTTTGGTGTCCGTTTACGTTGGATGCTTATTTTTAGTTTACGCGATTTAACTATACGATAAAAATTAAAAGTAACGCGTAAAAGTCTAAAAATAAATAATGGAATAGTTGAAGTCATAAAATGACCTGAAATAACGGATTGTTACAATTTCTATTAAAACTCGATCACAGTATTAGATTTAAAAAAAATGCTTATCCTAAACGCTCCCTTAAGTTTTTGCCTAAGTTATACAACTGACTTTGTATTAACACGACTTGAGCATAAATTAAAATCCGAAACAAATAAGTTTCACACAAAGCCTCACATATAAAAAACATTACTAACAACATCATGATTTACAATTAAATTATAATATAGTTATATAAATTAGTTAGGATGCTACCTTATTGACACATTGGTTTTTAACTCGTAATTATTTCTTCAGTTTATCCTTTCACATCTCTACTTCTGATATTGCAATAAGATGTGTGGTTTGATCTCGATAATGTTTGCCTATTCACTTCCTTTTCACTTTGGCTCATGGAGCAAAATAACTACAATCAAACATTTTCAGGACAATCAGAACTAAGAAGTACTTTGAAATACTTTCAAGAGGGTTATCTCTTAAAAATCTAACTAAAGTAGAGTTTTTCATCGATACCTTACTGAATTGGTCAATCCAATAGGAAAAATGCTAACATAAGCGAACCACATATCTTTATTCAAATCCAATCACTTGAAAGCGAGGTGGCAAAGTATATAGCAAGTCAGGGGGCTATAAAGGTATGAATTGAAGTCCAAAAGAAATTCAAACCAACTTCAGTCAAGACAAAATAAACCCACAACAAAAGTTGTCTTATTCCAAAACATGCTATTTTGAATTAAACAAATTCTTCTCATTGAAACAACACCATGGATATAAAGAAAGCATTTCTCGACACCTTTGACCTGTTTACCCGATTTCTTTTACAACTCTTTCATTTGTTTTAGAAATTTGACCCTCATTAGATACAATACGTGTTGACCTATTCTTTTGTAAACGGGTCAAAACTGCTACAAATATCACACTATTATAAGATACTTCATCTATTGTACATTTTACTTGAGGAAGGGAAACTAACCATTTAGTTTATACTCCTCTGTAAAGACACTTGCTTTTGTCCCAAATAGACATCAATGAGCTCATATGTTCTCATTGTGTTATGGCTGTGAAGCTACAAGCGAAGTAAAACACTATCAGTCCAACAATCACAATAGCGAGAAAAGCAACATTTTATCAACTAAACTTGCATCTAAAGTATGCTAATGTTTAGGTGACATTTGTACTAAATGATTCATCTTTAAAGACCCATAAGTCCATATGAAACTGAAATATATAAGTCCATATGAAACTGAAATATTTTACCACTGCATTTTCAGTTAAATATGACAGCAACCAGATTTCCAAGGTAGAAAGAATTGTGAAAATATTAAGCAATTATAAATACCATGATTTCCTTATTGAGAGTGACTTCCACTGGATCCGTTGATTGCATTTCTGTTATGGTATAATATTGGGTCATGTTGTCATGATCATAACAGTGGCTATACTTTAAAGTAAAAACAATATATAAGAAATGTACCTTGTTCAGCTACAGAAATAGTCCATGAGAAATGACGTGAAACTTGGAGGAAAGGCTAAGAGATTTCCTTGAACATCCAGACTATGTGTGGCTTCCAGGGTATTTGCGTTTTGGCTGCCATTATGGTTCTTACTTGGTTGCATTGACTTGATGCATGTGTCAGCAGTAGAGGTTATTGGACTCCAATCCCATGTAGGTATGCATAATCAAACTAAATCACAGATGACCTGTTTACAATTTGCTTTAGTCTTAAAACAATGTGGCTACATACTTTAAAATAAGTTACTATATTTAAACCCACCTATACATGGGTTGGTCAAAGTCCACACAAGAGTTTACTCGGTCCCCATTATGTGGTGGTCTGCAAAAAGAGTTCATTATTAACCTTGATTTTAGTTTAAGGATGTGTAATTTACTCTTTACTTTTTCTAAGAGTATTTGCGGGTCACTGAACCATTACCAAAATGAGTCATTTAAACTTAAATATGTCTCATACATGACATGTACATCTTGTCACATTCAGAAAAAACACATTCTAGCTAATGTTGAGCACTTGCAAGTTCTTCTAATTGTCACATGCACCCAAAGATGTATTCATGTTTAGCATCTGTTTATAATATAATTTATAAAGATATTAATGGTATCTATCATATGGTTGCCACAGTTGGAAATAGAGGAAGGGGATGAGATTGATGCTATGCTACACCAGGGTAGAGGTTATGCTAAATTCTAAGGATGTAGGGCACTCGGTAATGATGAATCGCCTCTGGATTCGAGCTATCTATTGTTAAATATTGAAGATGAGCTAACAATGATGAAACTCAACCCTTTATATATATTAAATATAATAAATATATAAATATATAATAAGAATAAAAATCTTAATGTAGAAAATCCGGAAGTATGATTCCCAGGTCGTTATCCCCAACGAGGAATGCAATTGAAAGTCGAGAGTCGTTTTGATATTTGGTGCTTGAATGGAACAAAGATTTTGATTGGATTTCTAATTCTACAGGAAAATGAATGCAATCTACACTAAAAACGATCAAAGCAACACAAATTTAAACTAAAAACGCAACGGGAGCGCTAAAAACGCGACTTAAAAACCCGAATTTATCAAAATTAATTCCTAAAATGATCTATTAGATTTTTATAAGTCCTAAATGACTAAAATGCAAGAACTAAGAAAACTAAACCAAAACCGAGAGCAATTTAGGCTTAAAATACAAAAAACGTGAACGGGATTCAATCCCGTTCTTTAAAAAATCAAAATCTACAATTTTAACCCTACGAAAGCAAATCTAATTTTCCTAAATCCTAAATGTTAAAAGAAAATTTTCTAAAAAAGAATTATATTTTTTTGACTTTTTTATAATTTTTTATGAATTAAAAACGATTTTAATGAAATTAAATGATTAAAAATACTAAACCAATTATAGAAATTATGAAAAATCCTGAAAAGTGCATTGAACAGTGAAGAATTTAATAAAAATAAGGGTGAGAAAACAGCTTATCAAATAAGCTGTTAAATAAGCTAAAACAGCTTATTAAGCAAATTGGCTCAAAACGTGTATAAAAGATTAAAGTGTGCAAAACAAAACGTAAAAGACCCAAGGGCGCTTGTGTAGTAGAGGTGTGTGTGTAAAAACGTTTGGTGAGTAGGGGTTGAGGTCCCGGGTTCGAGTCTTGCTCACTTGGGACTTCCCCCAACTCCCAAATGTTTTTTAAATGCTATTTTTTACAACTTTTTAGAGGGCTTAAAAATAAGCAACTTTTACAAAACCACTTTTTATATAAGCCACAAATAAGAACAGAAATAAGCTGTAAAGGGGGACAGATTAAGCTTTTTACACTAAATGATTAAATGCTAACTGTTAAGCTATTTTAAGCACTAATAAGCAAGGAAACAAATGAAATAAGCTAACTCAGACACTTAACTACACCTAATAAGCATATTTGAACAAAAATAAGCAATTAAAATAAGCTAGAATGACAGAATACTTAAAAAGCTATAATACTTAAAAATTTTAAACTAAAATGCAAATAAGCTTAAATAAGCTCTAAACTAAAGGAAATAAGCTAAAATGGACTTAAACTAACCTAATAAGCAATACTAAGCCTAACTTAAGCAGAAACTATAAGCAAATAAGCCTAAATAAGCAAAAGAGCTTTTTGGTCAAACTGTTAAGCAAACAGCCAAAAGGGGACTTTTCTAGCTCATTTTAAGCTAGAAAAAGGATCCTTATGGCTTAGTGGCTTATACCATTAAAAAGCTTGGCCAAAAAGCTACTTAAATCAACAATCAAAAAGTAGTTTGAAATTCAAATAAGCCCTTAAAAAGCTTAATGAAAAAGCTAGTTCACACAGATTTGACACTTAGAAAATTTTTTGCAATCTTTACAAAACACTACTTTTGAGCTTAAAAATAAGCAAACAAACAGAACCTTATGAACTTATAACCCACAAACAAATTAACTTTGGACCTCAAAGAACATTTATCATAAAAAGCATTTTGAAATAAAGCATAAGCCACAAAAAGCAATTGAAAAAGCATTTTCTCAAAATTTTGAACACTTAGCAATTTTTGACAGAATTGATAAATAACTAAACTAACAATGCAGGCCTATTTAACCTTGTTTCTAACTTGTTTTAAAACTTACACAAACACATAAACATCAAAACTTTCACAAGATTCAAAAGCATAATCAAATAAGCAAATAAAATAAGCTATAAGCTCACAGATTCAAACCACAAGCTCTTAAAACCTTGATTTTGAGTTTTAACTCTTAAAAACTTAAACAAACTGAATCTTTGGACTAATCTAAGCTAAACTAAATTGACCCAAGAGTAAAAACTCATTTTGACCCATTTTGACAAGTAAAAACAGTTAAACCAAACACCCCTTTAAATTCTGATTTGGTATTTTTAACTAGATAGAAGCTATTTAAGCCAAAACTTTGCAAAGACCAGATGATTAACAAGACTAATAAGTAATATTAAGCATATTTAAACAACTAATAAGTAATCAAATAAGCTAAAACAGATTGTGCTAGTTTTTAAGCTTAAAATGACAGATTTAAAAGAAAACTTGCACAAATAACTTTTAAACTACAAACTAAGCAAGATAAGCACCAAACATCATAAGCAAACATCAATAAGCAAATATAAGCAAGCAATAAGCACAAATAAGTAGTTGAATAATAAATAAGCTAAAAATGAAAAAATGAAGACTTACAAAAAACCTTGCTTAAACAGGGCAAACAATGCTCAAAAGAGCTTATCTACAAGCTCTAGCTTATCAAAGATAAGCTAGTAGTGTCCATAAGCCCATCCAAGTTTGGCTTATCATCCATCCAAATAAGCTATGGTATTTGAGAGTGTGGATTTTTTTGGTTTTTCTTAATTACTTAATAGTTTGAGTTACTTACTGAAAACAGGTTAGATAAAGGCTTAATAAAGAGCTTAATAAGAGCTTATGAAAGACTTTTAACAACTTTTTAACACAAATTTAAGAACAACAGATTTTAAGCTAAAACTGAAATTTCATTAATTCTCAAAAGAAAGTTACAATATTTAAAAATTACACTACTTAAGCTGGAAAACTACTAACTAGGTTAAAACTAAGTGCCCAAAGGCTTACAAATGACCTATATTTATACACAAGCAAAGAAGGTTCTAGGTCTTGTGTTTCTTCTGTGAGGAGAACTGAAGATGTGCTTGTTGTGTGAGTGAGCTCAAAAAGCAATCTTGGCCATCAATTTTGAGTAGTGCCCAAGTCATATGATCATAACCATTGATTTCTTGTCATGTTCCCTTGTCGAATTAGGAGCTTGGGGATTGCCAATGTGGACTTTGGCTGTATGTGTGGTGGGTTAGGGAGTTTTATGAAGTTTTGTTATGGAGTGAGGGGTGAAAATGATGGGTGAATAGTGCCAAAAGGGATTGGCGGGAATTTGGGGAAGATATACAGTACTTTTGAGTTGCAGGGTAAAGGTTTTGGTGATATGGCAAGAATGGTCCCTCAACTTGTATAAGGTTATTGCACACATGGTCCTTGTAGTGATATAACTTTGGGGGAGTTGGCAGATTAAGCCATTGTGGTTTGTAATTGTTTGCACCGTTAGTCCTTAAAGGACTAACAGAGTTAAGGTTAAAGAGTGTTGGGATAACAGGCTTGCTATAAGGGGTTAAATGGTTATGGTTTGGGCTAGTGTATTGGGCCGGCTATAATAAAAAGGTTTATGAAGACTTTAGGCTTATAAATGGTATAAGTCTTTTAAGACTTGCAATACAAAAGCTTAATGGGCTGTCCCGGCCCATTAGATGGGTACGGGTTGGCCCATTAACTTTTTCTTCGGTTTTGGCTTCGTCTTTGACTTTGACTTTGACTTTTGCGGGGTTGACTTTGGTTGACTTTGGTTTCTTGTCATGTTCCCTTGTCGAATTAGGAGCTTGGGAATTACCAAGGTGGACTTTGACTGTATGTGTGGTGGGTTAGGGAGTTTTATGAAGTTTTGTTGTGGAGTGAGGGGTGAAAACGATGGGTAAATAGTGCCAAAAGGGATTGGCGAGAATTTGGGGAAGATATACAGTACTTTTGAGTTGCAGGGTAAAGGTTTTGGTGATATGGCAAGAATGGTCTCTCAACTTGTATAAGGTTATTGCACACATGGTCCTTGTGGTGATATAACTTTTAGGGGAGTTGGCAGATTAAGCCCTTGTGGTTTGTAATTGTTTGCACTGTTAGTCCTTAAGGACTAACAGAGTTAAGGTTAAAGAGGGTTGGGATAACAGGCTTGTTATAAGAGGTTAAATGGTTATGGTTTGGGCTAGTGTATTGTGCCGGCTATAATAAAAAGGTTTATGAAAACTTTGGGCTTATAAATGGTATAAGTCTTTTAAGACTTGCAATACAAAAGCTTAATGAGCTATCTCGGCCCATTAGATGGGTACGGGTTGGCCCATTAACGTTTTCTTCAGTTTTGGCTCCATCTTTGACTTTGACTTTTGCGGGGTTGACTTTGGTTGACTTTTTGACTTTGATTTGACTTTTCTTTCACGCTTTTTCCGTTCTCGTGCTCGGTTTTGTCGTTTTGGCTTTGTTTTTGTCCTTTTCTTATATATCCGCTACCTGCACAATATAGATGTAAAACATACAAATACGATGTATTTTTGGTACGTTTTTGGTCATTTAAGTCCGGTTTTAATGGAAAATGGTATGTGTAATTAAGCGCATACCATGAGCAAAATACCAAATAATGAACTTTGGGTCCTTTGTTAAAGTATATGACATGTTTAGGCATAAATGATTATAAGCATGAAAGGAATGAAAATTAACCATAATTTCTAAAGCTTAAAAGATTGTTGGGTACATCATATCTGATACACTTGTTATTAACAAAAGACGATAATATTATTCTTCGCATAGGATGGATTTGAAACTAACGTACGACAAAAAGAAAACTACATTTGTTTATGTAGATTATATTATTAGACATTCACTATTACAAAATATTAAGAGTCAAACAATGTGAGCACTACCTTTAAATTTCTGGCAGGATAAAGATCACGTAGGCTTGCAACATCAACTGAACTGACACCAGAATCTCCCCAAATGGCCAAACCTGTTAGATTGAAAAACAGAGTACATAAATGAAGCACATATATGAAACTCAAAACCATGCTCTTTATAAGACTATTTCAATGCCTTATTGTTCCTTTTACTTGGCCTTATTTACTTTCAGGTCATTAATATTAAAAGACACTAGTTGACAACCCACGTGTTATTTGTTTATCTTAAGTCAACATATTGTTTTCATCATTTGTTTGTCAACCCAAATGCTACTTATGCATTTTTTTTCTTGTAAACAATCAAGAGTACCAAATATAAAACTCACCATGAGAACAATGTTTATTGTTAAACTCTTGTAGTAAATGAAGAATACCTGAAATGTGTGGTGACTCATGTGTCATCTTTTTAGAAAAATTTATAGCACATCATTTGGTTTTAAAGTCCCGATCGTATTGCTCCAATGTTTTTTATTCAAGATAATAAAGCAATGCGGTAACATCCTGTAATTGATTAAGATATTAGTCACATTCACATGGAAACTAAAGCAGCATACATCACAAAATTGTCATTGGAAGAGTTCCAAACACATAATCGATTGTAGAACAGGAGCATGGTGAAGATATACACTATAAAAACAGAAAATGAAAATGCAGCAAATATCATAACTAAATTCATTTCAAATCTTTGTCCTAACGTCAGTACAAAGGTGCCAATTTATGGTTGATAAACATGTACAATATCTTGCTCGTGTAGCACACTTATAGAATAACTCTCCATTATTAAAAGAGCTATGGCTTTAAAAAGTAACATAAAGGTATGTGTTAACGCTATATAAATCATGTTTCATCCATAACATATAGGTTGAGATTTGACCAAGTTTATAAAACATTAAACTTGAAGAAAAGTTCATTTAAGCATTTCATCGAACCCCTTACCTGCATATATAAATATTCAATAACTAACAGTTTTATTTATATGAAACACACCTTATTGTTGATATCGATAAATCACCATTTTATAAGTGAAAAGAACATTATATCAAAGTAATGACCAATCACACATTTACGATCAAAATAAAAATCCGTATATCATATTATATATAGTATATAGTTAATGAAACTAAATCTGAAAATCCAACATACCCGATTGAATATTAACACGCTTACATGTGTTCATCCATCTAAACCTGTAAATCCAATATTTGATCAAATCATTGAAAGCGTATTGCTATATTGTACATTTAACGGGAAGTTTAACAAAACATCAGTGGGAATTCATAATGAGGAAAAAACATAAATATGAAAATTAAACTAAAATTCAAATGGGTTGGAAGAATTGAATTTGATTTTATTGATTGATTAAAGTATGAATAAATTAGAGATTAAAGAATTTAGGGGAGGATTTTGAGATTAAGGATTCATTCATATTAATTGGGGAGGGGAGTTTTGTTTGACGAATAATTGATTTACAGTTCAACTGTTTGTGGTAGAAGATGTTAATTGATCCAAATCCTTTAATCTCTAATTTATTCATACTTCATATCTTGAATGATTTATCGCTTGGTTTGTGTTGTTGATTAAACTTTAAGTGGTAGATGATGTTATTTCATCGGATTGTTTAATCAATTGCTGGCGGTTTAGATTGTTATTTTAAGGTTTTTGTTTTCGTGGTTATTTTTTGGGAGGGAGTAACTGCTGGAAGGCTATATTTAAGATGAGTCTTGGATTATTTGATATGGGACAGGTTTCATTTTTTGACAATTTATGCTTCGAGATGAGTTCTTATAAAGCTTATTTTATATAGTAGGTAGAGTAGATTAATGGAAGTATACTTTTAATTGAACGCGTCCGTTAAAATTTTAAGATAGTTGTATCTTATATCTTATCTTATCTTATATATTAAAAGATTCAGTTCTTTAATTTAATGTGGAGGTATTAAAATTTGGGGACCCTCTATCAAAATTGCCATAACCCACACAAACCAGATGAAGAAGATCAAGTGTCACTGCGATTTTGGGCATACAAACAATCCTGCATTTACAACCCCACATAATACAAATGAGCAGTTTTTATGTCATTTTATTTGCTTACAAATAATTACTTCAATTAATCTCCAAGGTGAAAAAGTTACAACCCATACCCTATGAAGGGTATATATACGTGAAGCAGGAGGAAAGGCTTTCAGCAACATGGCTGTGGGTTACAACAATGTTGATGTTGAGGCAACAACAAAGTATGGTGTTGTTGTTGGCAACACTCCGATTTCATTATTTCGATCTTATACCATATTTAGTTTGTTGTTTTATAATAATGAAACTTATAATCTGGCTCAATATATTAAATTTGCATTGTTTTTGCATAGGGTGTGCTTACAGAAACGACATCAGAGTTAGCAGCATCACTTTCTCTTGCTGCCTCAAGAAGGATAATTGAATCTGATGGTTTCATGAGGGCTGGTTTATACGACGGTTGGCTTCCCCATCTGTAAGTTCCCCATGTAACTGTTTACCACATCATTGGTACTGTGTTTCCACTTGACCTCGTCCCAAGTATAGCAATATGAATTTATGTTCCAGTTCATCGACTTTGGAAAATATTTCGTTGATGAACTGGATGTGTCATTGATGGAAAAGAGAATCTCTTTAAACAGAAGCAAAGCACAGGCCTGTTGCGCAGAGCATTTACAAGTAGTACTGAAATAAGGGGAAGTGCATGAAGCAAAAGTGATGAAGAAACAAGAAAGGATAACAGAGTTAAACAATTTTAAATTATTCATTCTGTGTAATGTGTTTACTTGTTATGAAAATTCACACTTGCAACCAATATATGTATACTCGTGGACTCATTGTAATAGTAGAAAAGTCTATTAAATTTGTAGGGTCCAATAATAGAAAAATTCACAAAATACTAATTTTGTGGTTTAGTAACTTATTGAATATGTAGGGTATTTAATTAATCAATTCTAACTTTAGTGTTCAAGGGACCAACTTATAAAAACTTACATATATTTCTGGTTGCAAGAATTTATTAAGCTATAATTTTCCTTTCTATGCTTATATAGAATTTTCAATTGAACTATCTTTATTATGTAGCTTATTATTACCTCATAAATATTATATTATTTGAAGTATCGACCAAACACAATTTCATGGATGATTACAGACTATTGATTTAGTGACATTATTTTGATGTAGGCTTGTGGGAAATTACTTAAAGGACAAACTGTTGGTGTGTGGTTGGAGGTGGTCGTATTAGGTCCGCTTATGCTAGAATGATGGTAAGTTTCTTACTATATTATCTGATATCCTACGGTATCTAAACTCTAAATTTCCATGGTTTTATACTTTAGTTGCAGCCCGATTGTGGTTGAACTTAACAAATACGTTGTTGGTTATCAAATTGAAGGCTTCAAGATGAACTTAATTTATTATGATGTCTACCACGTCACACGTCTAGAAAAGTTTGTTACAGGCATGCCTTCCTCCTCCTTACACATATATTTGTTTCATGACAATTTGTTAATTATTTGCAACTTTGTCAGCTTAACTTGACGCCACAATTTTACCTATGGGGTGCTATTATCTATTTTAACAAGTGAACAAAACCGACTCACGTGTTTAGTGGATTGGTCTTTGCAATGCTCATTAATGGAAAAACTAATCATTTTTTGTCTAACAAGGTTGAGTTTTAGACATAAGAAAAAAAACCAAGGCCAATGCATTGCACTGAATGCCTCGTGCTTATAAAAACTAAGTTTGTAACTTAATCAGCTTTAATTTAGTAAACAAATGGTCCGTTAAAAATTAGTAACGTTAATTTATTTATCCATCCGATTTCCGTAAATAAAAAATCACTATCGAAGTATTCTTACGGTATGTTTTGATGTGATAGGTTGTGGCTAGGGGTGTTATCGGGTCGGGTTATCGGGTTATCGGGTCATATCGGGTCGGGTTTCGATTTTTAAAAGCTCACCCGAAACCCGACCCGATAAGTAATCGGGTTATCGGGTTCGGGTCTTATCGGGTCGGGTGCTTCGGGTTATCGGGTTGACCCGACAACATTTTTTTTTTCAAATAATAAAAGACATGTTAAAAAAAATATAATAAAAGATAAAGACTTGGGAAACAACTAAATTTTTTTGGGTTTGGAGGATTTTTGGGGGGAGTATCACCGACAAATAACAATTTTTTTTTTGTCAAAAATAATAAAAAAAAAGGGGGGTCTTGTTTTAAAAAAATAATATACTTAAAAAGTTAAAGGACTTTTGGGGGGAGAAAACAAAAAAACTTAAAACCATTGATAGCGAGGTTTTCAAACACGGGAATTTTTTAAATTTTTTTAAGTATTTAAACTTTTATTATTTTTTAATTGCTTTAATTTCTCTAAAAAAATTTTAGATAATTGTTATTGGGTCATTTACCATTCAAACTTTTTAAATATTTAATTGGATAACTCGAAAGTCCACGATGCTTACATTTCATGTATATTTTATATTAATACTGTTTTTTTATGCAATTGCACACCACTTATATTAACACAAAAACAGTTAAATCAAACATTGGGGGCTTGGACTGGGTTTGGGCTTAATAAAAGTTGAGGCTTAGGCTTAGAATATTTTGTACATGGGGAATTAGCATTTCGGATAACACAGATTTAATACATATAACATGGGGCTAGGGAGGAGTTGGGCTTTTATGCTAATATAATTAATCGGGGTTTCTTGTATCGGGTTGGGAACCGATATCATTTTTTGTTAACCCGAAACCCGGGGGACACGATAAAACACAACACACTTATCGGGTTATCGGGTTTGTGTCTTTTTATTTCGGGGTCAAAAATTATTAACACGAACACTAGAATATTTTTGACCCGATTAGACCGACCACGATTTAATAGGGCCTTATCGGGTTCTCGGGGTTTCGGGTCGGGGTTTCCAAAAAAAACAACCCCGATCCGATTGACACCCCTAGTTGTGGCTCAAGGTGGAGTTGGAGCTGAAGCTTATATTATAAGTCGAAAGCTCACACTTACTCTCTCCGTCCCATAATAAGTGTCCACTTGGACTTTTTTTAGTCTTTTTTATCTAACTTTGACCATAAATATTTTTATTTGTGTTATATAATACTTGATGAAAATTATACCATTGAAAATTCATTTAAAAACCGAATCTATTCATATAACTTTTATTAAGTATTATATAACACAAATACAAATATTTATGGTCAAAATTCAATAACAAAGACTTTGAAAATTTCAAGTAGACACTTATTATGGGACGGAGGTAGTATATTTTTATAAAGATGTTTGACGAATTAAATGAAGTTGAAGCTTATTAATGTAAAGTTGCATAAAAGTAAATCAAATTAAATTTTTATATATTTTCAGCTACACAAGGTCTTTGGTCTAGTGGCGTATGAGTTCCCCACCAACCTATAGTTATGAGTTCAAGTCTCGCTGAAGATATATTATGAGATATGTGGTATAAGACGCGTTAATCCATTATTTTTTAAAGGGTATTTAAGAGATTTGACTAGCTATAAGCCCTCGTAAACATTTTTTCTATGAGCTTGGGCTTGGCTTATAAAAGCATTTATAAGTCTGTTTGACATGTAAAACATTATATATGAATCTTCATGAGTTGTGTACAAATAAATTTTAAGCTCAACACATTTTTATGCATACCTGCATACGCATTCAAGAGCTTCTCAAGCTCTTCGAAGGCAAAAAAAGTGTAAAATGAGGTTTTTTCGATATAATTTTTTATGAAATTAGTGTATGTATATTTTTGACTCAGCTGTGGGTTAGTTGTCGTAGTCGTTGTCTTTAGTTGTGGTGGTCATTTGGTGCATTCGTTGTGGTTGTTGTTTAATGTTTTTGAGGTCGTTTGGTGGTGGTTTCAGGTCATGGTTAAGATCCATGGTTGACAATGTTGTTTTCAAGTGTTTTCAAGATATCACAAGTAAAGGTTCGTCCATGTAGAATTCTTTAGTCGTTTTGGAGTTTATTTTCGAGGCTTACCCTTAACTCTTTTTTTTTCTTCATGCGCGTGACCCGAGACCCATTAATGGGTGTGACGCGTTAGATGGTTGGCCAAAGGTGATCATGGGTAAGATACCACCTTAATTAACCAAACATTGTTATTTTTCTGCATGCCACAAACATAAAAGGACCTTTTCTTTGCCTACCCCTTGTTTTCTTTTAATTATCGAAACAATATGATGTGTACCACATTATACAATATATGAAAATGTGAACCATGCTAGGCCACACCCCTAATTCGAACTCATAAAACTTCTATTCTTTCCAACCCTGAGTTTAAACGTAATCATTAATGATCCCAAAATCCTAAATAACAACACTTAGCAAAGAAGAAGAACGAGTGGAACATCCACACATGCAAGAGGGGTGAATAAATGGGTATCTAATCATCCACCAATATACTGTTTACAACTACTATCGGTCATCCGACATCTACTGCAACTTATGAAGCTTCCAACAAGTTTTGGCCTCAATTATTCATATATCATTATCACGATATCGGCAAAACATTTTATTGATCATGTAAGCACGTTGTGGGACCATTTTAAGGGCCTCCATGGCCATGGGAAAGCCAGTGTTTGTATAATTCTGTTCTCCACATCTCAAGTGCTACATATATAAATCCAAAATGACACAGTAATGGTGTGTTTGTGTATATATATATATATATATATATATATATATATATATATATAAAGAGAGAGAGAGAGAGAGAGAGAGAGAGAGAGAGAGGGAATTTAGTTAAAATGGTGTAGGTGCTTAAAGTTATTTAAGTGAGAAGAAATAGAAATTGGACAAATATCACATTCGTTAATTAGTTGTTAGCCCGTGTACGAGTTATTGGTTCGTGTACAAGTTGTTGGAGGTTTTGGTTCGTGTACGAGCAGTTGGTTCGCGATTTTTAGTATTACCAGTTTCTTGTGTATCAGTTGGTTATCATAGTTTAACAATTGTTTTGTTAACTCGGATGTAAATCGTAAGAGTGTATCACTGAATTTGCGAATAAAATGTTTATTTTTAGTAATAGTCTTTTGTGAAGCAAAACTAGGGGTGAGCACGGTCCAAGGACCGGACCGGACCTGATCGACCTTGGACCGAGACCGAAACTAGCCAAAACAGCGGACCGAGGACCGACCGAAATGGTACGGTCCGGTCCGAGTCGGTCCGGTCCGGTCCGGGTCGGTCTTCGGTCCGGTCCGGTCCTACACGCATTATCATCGGGTTTTTGGTCGGACCGGACCGAGGACCGAATTGCTCCAAAACACTGGACCGCGGACCGGATCGAAAGACCTTCGGCCCGGTCCGGTCCGTCCGGTTCGGTCCGGTCGACGGTCCGGTATGCTCACCCCTAAGCAAAACTATGTATCATGTGTATCAGCTATAAATGGTTACGTATCAAGTTTTTTAGTGGTTGTACATCAATTTTTATGCGTAAGATTTTTTTTTGAACGACGATTTATTAAAACACTAGCAAGGAGCTAGATCAAACAAAAACAATATAAGGGTTCTTAAGCCAATCGTCCCACTTGAACGACGCTTTACATCTGAATTTACACCAATAAAAAGAACTAGAAACATATCTTCTTATCAAACAGAAGCTTGTTGCGAAAGTTCCATATATACCACCACAAACCATAGTATACACCCTCAAGAACGCCTTTGAGATTGGATTGAATCCGAATAGAAACCAACCAAACTCG